>JBAMYA010046848.1:0-10774 GCA_037176975.1 Arrhamphus sclerolepis | reverse complement strand
AATAATAATGCAGAAAAGTATGTTAGGATTTTAGAGTAATGTTTGCTGCCTTTAAGAAGACACATTTTGTCCTCTATAAGGAATGACATTTTCAGTTGAACACAAATTATACAAAGAAACAAAGCAAAACCATATTCACAACATGAGGTATAGCTGATAAAGAAGAGGGCAAGGGGACTAAACTCTCACCAATATTGAATTTGTAAAATGCAATGAATGTGCAACAACTATTATTCCACACTGTAGTACAGTTTAAGATGTATTTGAAGGAAGAATTAGACAGAATGAAAAGTGTAATTGCTTGGTATCCTTAATGCCAGAATATCTGAGAAAGTGTTGTGAGAAAGAATGACATTCATACATTACAAAGGAGTAAAACACCTCACTGCAAAGTGATGTAGGTCTGAAACAAAATAATAATAATAATAATAATAATAATAATAATAATAATAATAATAATAATAATAATAGTAATATAGTGGGGTCATACTGTCAATAGTGAAATGAAAGTCAAAGAAAATCCAGAACCTCCTTTTTTTCTCATTTGTGTACCAACTTTTCAAACTTGGAGTTGTAAATGATACTGTCAGGAAAAGGGGAAAGGAAGGAAGACAAACAAAAGTTTTATGAGATCAATTTTTTAAAAACTGATTGCTAAACATCAAGCATTTTCTAATTTAATACATCAAGATATAATATAGACAAAATTACTCTTTTACTCTCTCGCTCATATGCCTTTGAGGATCTTAAAGTGTCTTTAATTGGCAAGCAGAGAAGCTTTCATTTACAAGCCTGGGTATAAAAATTATTATATTTTCTTGCGCACAAGTCTCGGGTTTCAATTTTAGTAATTTAACAAAACTTAGACCACTCACTGCCTTTTAAAACTATAGAAGGGTAATTTAATATTCTAAATGTGGCAGCATAGAAAGTAGTAAATTAGCAGTAATAGAAAGCATCCTTTTTTCTCTTTCTTTCTTTCTTTTTTTTTTTTTACACACACACACTACCTTATTCTTATTCTTATGTGACCATGATCGTGTTTGTGTACATAAAACATGTGTGGACATGAACATACTGGGTCTCCTCCAGAGGCAAATGAAATGGCCTGCATGGGGTGGTGGGCAATCCGCTGTGGAAGAAAATGTATTAGAAAATACAAAGGCAGGGATGGTTTTCACTTAGTAATCTGGATGTGTGTAAGGTTTAATGTAGTTAAGTGTGTTAAGGCTGTTACCTGTAAGGAAGAGGCTGTAATCAGAGTCATGCTGTCTGTAGCGACAGTGAGGATCACTCTGCTCCCAGAAAACTGCATGTTGATTTGACCCAGAACAGCAAGCAGTCCTTTGGACAGAGGCTGATGATGACAAAATTCACTGTTAACCCAGCAATGCCTCTGCTGATTCCACGTGTGCGTGTGTGTCTACATGTTTGTGCTTTACCCTTTTATTTTTCACGGCTGTTTTCACTGACGTCCTCTTACACAGTCTGCTGATTGCCTCTCTGTACACACACACACACACAAAGAGACACATGTACACACTCAGATGCACAAGCACCCTGTGACTTGCATGTGAATGTGAGTGGAAGGAAACGACATTACAGGCAGCTCTTCAGCTGTACAGTGAAATACAGCTTATAATGTTGTTAGGGTTTTTTGCTCATATTAACAGATTTCATACATATAGCTTTTTATTTTGCCATGTTTCAAATATTATATAGCTGTATATCTATATATATACATATACATATATATATATATATTATTAACAGACATTTATTTTATATAACAAGAAAGAAGGAAAATTATCCCCATGATCACTGAATTATTACAGCCCAATTTCCAAAAGGTTTGAATGCTGTTTGAAATGTAAATAAAAACTTTATATATGCAACCATTTTTTGCATGTTTCCTTTGTCAAGTTGCTTTCTTGACTTTAATGGTATTTTAATTGTATTTATCATAGTACAAAGACATTGTATAGAATGACGGCAGTTATTCTAGCAACATCTCACAAAAGGTTAGGAAGAAAACTTGGATAATGCATTATATTTGATTTTGAAGAGGACAAAATAGGGGGCCATAATACATGTGTCTCCTTTATAAACAAAATATGTGAACAGAGAAAAACAATATACAGCAACCAAATAAAATCGAATAAATTACTGGAATCCACATGTCATTGACATTGTTTGTAACTGCATCCACAAATACTGGTAAAATGGAATGGCATTATCTTGTTACTTTGAAGTGCTAAACTGTCCTGTGGTCTCATAAGAAAACATTTGAAATTATTCTTGAAAATCGGGAACTGACCACTTTGCATCAGCAAATGGGGATTATAACTGCACGTGGCATACGTAATTTACGTGCAAGAGCGTCATTGATGCCTAATGATGTATGATGGTTCAGAAAGAACATATACTGTCATCTAAATGCTATTTTCAGACAAGGTCTTGCTTATTTCAGTGAGCCAGTAACATGGCTTTGCAATCAAAGTATCCAGGAGCTAAGCTGCAATATCTGTCACAAACCAGAAAACTCACTGAGAGTAAAAATAGGAAAACATTTAAACCAAACAAACAAAACAAATTGTGATGGAAAATCATAGTAAGCATGCTCTTGTCACAACTTTTTTTAAGTGTCAAGTGATAAATCTAGTGAGGTCTGTTTGTATTTGTGCTATGTATTTCTGATTAAAAGGAAGATTCAAAAACCACAAAACCCAAGATTTTCTTTTAGGATTATGATGGACAAATTCTTCTTGAACTTTAAATCTAGGCCTGAGCTCAACAAATGTTTGAATGATCGCTGACATGGTAGTGAAATTCTTATAGTATCTTGAAGTACAAGCATGAGGTACAAAATAGTGCTTCAGAAGTAGATTAACATACTTTCTACCACTGAAGCTGTTGGGGTTAAGCATTAAATTCATGTTGATCAGATGATAAATGCTTCATTACTAGTAATGTCAAATGTGTATATCAGTGTTTTTAGTGTTGTAGTCTTGAGATGCTAGGTACTCACTCAGAAACGTCAAAGCATAAAGAAGCAGAGAAATAACGTATGACTACGTAGGGAGCTGAACGGACCTTTCTTCACTGTGAAAACAAATTGTATGTAATGGGCTGCGCTCTCTCTCTGGCTCTCCTTTTAATAAGACTATGAGAGATCATTTGGGGGAAATTCATCTAATTAAATTTTCTGCTTCATCATTCACCACTGCTGTTTTGAACAGAGGTTGTGTTGGCATCCTGCTCTGGGATGTCAATATGAAATGATGACAAGAAAGACCCGGTTTATGAAACATACGTCTAATTTAATTTCCTCCCTTTTCTTTCTTTTTTTTTTTTTTTTTTTTTAATAGGCCTCGCATGTCTGGCTTGGCAAATATATAGTAAATGAATTTGGGATGAGGAGGGTTTTCCTCTCGTTTTCATTCTCCCTGAAAAAAAAATCAGTTTATACATGTTCCATGACATGTTTGATAAGTGCATGCCAGTACTTAAATGTTCATGCAACTTAACTATGAATAGTACTACTGTACTGTAAATAAGTTCTTGCTTTTAGCATTGTGGAGTGCTTTTTATAGCCAAGGATGTGAGATTGTTGGGCCAACTAACATACATACTGTATGTAGATGGATCACATTACTTTGATGGTCTGTACATAAGTTTTAACTGATGTTTTGGTTAACAGAAACACATTGTGCAAGCAATTTCTTGTCCTCATTGTGTTCATTTTATCCAGGCAGGGAGAACACCGGCCTTTGAATCCTTGTCCATGTTAAGTATTTTATTTATTTTTTTATTTAACCTTTCTTTTACCAGGCAGTACATTGAGGACAAATCTTTATTTACAGTGTTGGCTTGGAAAGTGCCAGAGAGCACTTGTAAGTGTAGAAGGGAGGGAAACATCAAAAATTACATTAAACAACATTCACAGTAAAATAAAATTGCATTACACAGCATTCACAATAAAATACAATAAACAACTGTACACAATAAGTCAGATTTTTAGCTATCCTTTTTGAGGAACATGTTGGCACATGACAGGCCTGGAGATTGATTTGACAATGCTCCAGTTGGAAGGCAATAGCCACTCCTTCAAATTTAAGATCATCAAACTATAGAAATTCTCCTGTTAGAATAGAGAACTGCAACCTGAGAACCATGAAATGGTGCTATTTTAATCTCCTTGGTATCAGTAACGTGTGGCATTTGGGGCTTTTTGCAGACATGAACACTTCCGGTAAAGAAAGCAACAAGCCAAAACAAGCAATATAGATCATTCATTTTACATTGTTTTCTACATTCAAGCAAACACCATGTGCTGTTGTGATGCTGCGGAGTGCACATCACATAGATCCAAAGCAAAGACCCTACATGGCTGACGTGGATAAAAGGGCCAAAAGATCTCTGTGCAGAGAAGGTGCAAGGCACTGATCAGCGTGAGAGGAAGGGCAAAATGGGGAAGAATGTCAACGTGCAAGGAAAAGATCAGCAGCAATCATCATAACCAGAAGAAACCACAAGTAAGTTCCTCTGAAATAACCGGAGGAACTAACTGCAGAAGACCAGAGTAGCGCATATTTGGAAAGCCCCGGATAAGTGTGAGTGCTGCCACCGTACACACCATGCTCCCCTGTGCTCAGGTAGCCTCTATTACAATCTAGCAGTGTAGTGTTTCCTATTCTGCTGCCTGTCACACAAGGTCCATGTTACAAATGTTACAGTGTGTGACTGAACGACATATCAAATAAAAACTACCAACATGCTCATACTGGAAATGACACTGGCAAACTTTCTTCTACGGCTTTACCTGAGTTGTTGTCATGTTACTGCCCAGCTTGAACTTTTGATTGACCATAAAATCCTAACAAAATGAGCCAATTTCCCTGGTCATGTTTTCAGTCTCTCCACTTATTATGAGACCACCAATTGAACCACCCTCATGACCAAAGACAGACCGCCATCATCTTTTTGACCGAAAACATGGCAAATGAGTGACCCACCCACTGTTCCATCGACAAAATTATGTGACGTGTATAATGTCAGTTTTTCTGATCATTATGCGTAACACTATATACTTCCAGTGTACTGCGCAACAACAGGATTTGCTGTGTGGATACACACAGAAAGTTTAAGTGCATAATTTGTAACATGGTCAAGTTCAAAGCATGATCAGTCCATCCCCATGATTAACTAGAAATATATTCTCTTCACCACGTTCCTTCAACATATCACTGCTACTTATAGCTAAAGTTTTAATTTAATTTGTCCAATCAATTATTTTTATTTTTTTAACATATCATACGTAGGCCTATATATCTGACATATCTGTCCATGGTGAGAGCACAGGAAAGGCTTTCTTCTTGCTCCTCAGAGGAACATTGCACATAATTAGAATTTCTAGAAACCTCACAAGCCTTTCACTCGAAAACTTTCATGATCTTCCAGACCTCAGCTTGACCTCCACTCTTCCTGTTTACTGACATTTCTTAATCACATTACTCACTGAGGAAGCAGCAATCTTCTTATAAACTTCTCCAGCTTTTCTTGGTATTATTTATTTGAATTTTCGGAGTGTGAGACAGCTGCTTAGAGCAGTCCATAGCAACTCAATATTGAATCAAAGTTTTACAATCTCTAAAATTTGCATAAGCTGGCTTTTCCAAACACTCCACTGCAAAAACACACTATCCATGGAACGACAAGAATGCCAGGGAAAATCATAACAATGTGGAAGAAGAGGGAAATAATCTGGAGATGTATATGCAGAAACAAATATAAGATGGATAAAGTGAGTACAATAAAAACATTCTTATTTTCACATTTGTTCATTTGCTTCATATCACTGAGTATATGTTAAAATACATATAATTTTAATATATAGTTGAATAATACTATTTTGCTATATGTATGTATACCCTTTTTTAACTACTTTTTCTCTTCTCTTCTTTCTCTTCCACGACCCAGTTTGTTTTTCCTTAAGTTTTGCTCTGTTTGAATTCTTCAATTCTTTGGTCAATTTAATTTAACCTTGCGCTGACAACTTCTTTTTCATGGACCGTGGTAATTGTATGAAGAGACTACTCAAAATGTCACTTGTTTGACCTTAACATTCCACCAAAATAAGCTATAGAGTTGTTTTTTATTTGTTCACTTATTCATAAGTCAGTATGCAGGGTTATTTATTTAGTTACCTTGTAAAGTGTGTGTGTGTGTGTGTGTGTGTGTGTGATGGAGGGGAAACTCCTACCGTGTGACTTGGATTCTTGTATCAAAGTCGAGGGTTCTCATGGATTGGGTCACCTCCACACTACCCATGTACTTGAAAAAGACAACAAAAACATCATTTACTCACTGATCAAAGTAAAATGATCTTTCAAGAAACAACCACAGATGAAGTGTAAGGGCTCTTGGATTGGTGAAGGCAGTGGTCCCATTACCACAGCCTCTTGGTTTCCCCCGTAGCACCTTTGTTCCTCTCTGCAGTATACAGTAAATTATGTGGAGGTGGAATGTTGTAGCAGACGTGACACCTCTGTTCTGCCTTGGGTGGTGGTAACAGAGGTGTAACAGGGGCAAAATGACTGTGAACTGTTGATGCATAAAGGCATAACAGGGAATAAAGGGTGGTTTCAAACTTTGTAAAGATGGACCAGCAGGTGGTCTGACCTGTTCAAGCGTGATATCAGAAGAACTAACCACAAGCAAGCTGAGGACGTGGCAGAAAAAAATAACACTTGGTTACTCAAAGCTGTGGCTTAATTATCACCATGCAAATAAAGCAGGGAGGAAAGGGAGCATCTTCAGATTGCTGAACATGTGACGCTTTGTGAAAACACACTGTGGAGGGACTATTGTCTTTGTGGGTTTGCTGTGATGCACATCTGGGGAGTGGAGGCAGAATGAAGACGGGACCTCAAATATGTCTTTTCACCATCATCTCTGTGTGAAATTGTTTTTTATGTCTCATTTCTCCACTGAAGATGCTCTGAACCAATGTTGAAAAACAGGAATGGAGAGTTCAGCAAAAGGTATAACATTTAGTTTTGATTTCCTGCTAACTGTTATCATTTTAGTTATAAAGATGCGGAGGAGACATTAAAGAAAAACACGCTCGGATACACTTCAGCTAACCTCACTTCTATCAGTCCAGAGTTTGAGTAAAGCCAACTGGATAGGCTGATTGCCAGGATAAGTAAGTCCATTGATAAAACCAGACTTAAATCAATAAGTGTACATGTGGGTGAAGTGAGCGGGTAAAATGTAATGTGTGTGTGTGTGTGTGCACGCGTGTGTATTTTCGCTTGTTTATGGAGAATGATCAGACTGTCTGTTCTCATTTTCATCAGCGGCCAGTTCACAGGCCCTGCTTCTAATCATCCATGCGGACACACCTCCGGTTCCAGGACAGCATGAGCTCTGCTGATACTGGATACACACACACACACACACACACACACACACACACACACACACAATCTGAGCAGCAGGATGAGTCACTGCTGCCTACACAGGAAGCTCTATGTGAGGGCAAGGGAGTGAGCATACAAAAGTGAGTGCAATGGTGTGAAAAGAGCATGGCAAGACAGTGAGTTGTGTGTGTTTTCTATTTTCACCATGTACTTTGCCACAAACAGGAATCAGAATATTTCCATGTATGAAGAGATTAACCACAAATGGTTAATGGACTGCTTTTATGTAGCACTTTTCTACTCTTAGGGATCACTCAAACTTCATCAGACTATAAGCTACACTCAAATAAGACCTGTTAATCTGCATAAGCTTTTAGTCTTGGCAGTGCTTTATGTACCATTTACTTAATTACATTGAAGATTGCCTTGGGGTTCAGTGTTGTGCTGACAGACTCCTTGACATGTGGACAAGGAAAGATAACCATCAAAGCACTGGTTAGTAGATAACTATCCTATCTCCTGAGCCATAGGCACTAAAACTTGCATTAAAGTACATTACAAGTACATTAAACTATTTTGTATACCTTAGTAAGTAAGTAAAAGAAACTTTACAAACTTGATACCTTAAAACCTCTTTCTCTGCTACTACAAGGCCAGAAATGATACAAAGGGGAATAAAACAGACACATGAGTAACATTTTAGTGGTTAATGATAGGCAAATTGTTTAAGTGAAGCATATAATTAAGTCTGCAACACAGCAAATAAGACTTCTGTTTGTGCACAACAGCTTGTATTCATGTGCTTCTGATATGTGTGGGTAGAGTCACCTTAATGTGATGATGAACTGCTCTGTTCACTGTCCTCACCATTGTACAGTCATTTACTGCTGAGGGAGTCTTCAAAGAACACAGACCATCTCTGTGCTGTGAGCATGGAGGACAGGGAAGACTGGCCATCCGATGCAGCGTGATGGGTCGTTTTGTGCAGAGCAGAGCCGGGTGAATGAGGTTTTGGCCCGTGGAGAGCGACACATTGAAGGTGGAGTGGCTAAAAAATCTCTCAGCAGGACTTGAGCACCAGTCTTTTCTGCGCAGTGGTTTGTCAGTGTCTTCATCAATGGTTCTGTCCCTGGTTGTGTTTGTCTCTCCCCTTGGGCCTCGTGGGGAAATGGGGCTTTGCAATCGAATGTTGGCCACACGGGGGATGAAGTCCCTCAGGGTAGATGGCCCACTGTGAGAGGGTGACCCACGGTCCTGCTGAGCAAAATCAGAGTCAAAGCAAAGATTGCTCTTCAGGGGCAGCCTCCTCTGGGAATGATCCTCTGTGGATGTCAACGAATCGTTGCGCAGACGACTGTATTTGGTGCGCTTCAGCATACCTGCAGACAATGCAAGGAAGAGAGTTATAATTCAATATGCAACACATTGATGCTTCATCATATCTGTAATGACTAGAAAAAGGAACCTGCCTGGTAAGAGTCCTGACTGTGGTTTTAACCTGGATGTGGTTTGGTCTCTCATAATCAGGGCATTTAAACACTGGGAAAAAGTGATGAAGAAAAGAAGGAAAACCTTTTATCAATTAGATAAAGCATTATAGTCACACATCAAGGAAATGAGAGACATAAAAAATAAAGACAGGAAGCTCTGAGTTTTAGTTGATTTGCAAATCTCATTAAACAATACCCTAGCATTGGGTTTAGAGCGTTCTGAGCTCCTTTGATGGGATTCCTAATGCACATCACATCAGATTCAACTCACCCATGTGGGATTGAGGTTCTCCTGTATTGCCTAAAATCCATCTTGCTCCTGTGTAGCCATGGTGAGTACCGTCCCATCCAACTGACCCATACAGTTTCTCGGCCACTTACCCAGTTTCCAGCTCCACTTCACCTCCCTCCAACTTTTCTTCTGTTTGCCTTTCCTTTCTGAGGCAAAGGAGAGCTGTGCAGCTTTTATGAATGAACTTTCTCTCTTTTTTATGAATGAGGGGCTCTAGCTCACTTCCCCCGTCTCTCTATGACGTGAATGTATGAATGAAGAAGAAGTGAGATTGACAGACAGCCCCTCAGGCACTCTTTCCCCTCCCTCATCCATAAACTACCACCCAATCAGAAGGAAGCAGGGTGACTCATACTCTACACACACACACACTCACACACGCACTTACACTTATACGCTGAAGCAGAGCCAATGGAGTTCCAGAGAGCTTTATCCCTCTCCTCTAACATCACTTCCACCTCAGAGATGCTTTCAAAGTGTGTCATGAATATATTATTAGCTTGGCTTACTCACACTAAAATGTTTTCACTTATTTTCTGGGGGAAGAAAATACTTGTCAGTTGTATTGAAGAAATAGCTCAGAGTGTCTAGATCTACAATTTAGACTACATTTTATGGTCTACCTAATGAATATATTATTCAAATTACCTGCATGACACACAAAAGGAAGGGGATTAAGTGAAAAATTTGCATTTCCGTGTGATTCTGATCGGAGCAATATGCCAGGCGCCAGTGAAAGATTTATTTTACATCCTGTATTCATTCCTGATCAGATCAATATCTTTCCTTTTTAAACTTTATTAACTGCATTTTTATCATTCCTATAGTATGAGACCCTGAATGGGAAGTAGCAGGTATAGACGATGGACTCAATTATTAGAAATAAAATAAAAACATAGCATAATGAACTCATTCAGTTCCTAGTATAGCATTTATATTCTAGTGTATAACTTTTGTATATGAGAATATGTATTCAAAACCTAAGCAGATTAAGTACTATAAGGTCAATATTTTTCAACAGCTGTGTACTGTGGGCTCAGTATTAATAAATATATATATATATATATATTTATATAAAATTTTCTCTTAAAACAATTCAATTACAGATGCTTTGTTGAGTGCATACCGGGGAAAAAGTTGGAATGTGTCATGTCCTTTTAGCTTTGTCTCTGCCTAGTGGCCATTCTTTAAAACTGTAATCCAGATCAGCAACAGCTAGTTTGTTAACCTTTAACACAACCAGAAGCTGGATTGTTATAATTTAGGAACAACTTAAGTTCCAAAGAGCTTCTTTTATTTGAGTTGTGCAAACTTTCCTAAAAAAAAAAAAAAAAAACTTACACAGGAAAAAATAACAACCTAAAATGCTTCACAAGGTTACAGGAGCTGATCAAGTAAGTGTCCCAACTTCTCTTTTAAACACATGCAAATATAAAATCAAAGCTTAAGATTTTTTTGTTGTCTTCATGTATGGGTGTGTGTAGTCAGACACCAAGACATTAAAAAAAAGAGGATCCTAGTATTTATTCAGGTTGTATGTTAAAAACAAACAAAATATTCATATCAGG
>JBAMYA010046847.1:0-10775 GCA_037176975.1 Arrhamphus sclerolepis | reverse complement strand
TTTTTATTTTGTTGTATTTTGCACAGTGTACACAAGGTTTTAATACCTTTAATGTGCTTAAAACTTTTTTCCTTTCTTTTTTTTTTTTTTTTTTTTTTTAAGCTGGTGATATTCACTTGCATAAAAGCACTTTTATTGTTCCCATGGTATTTCAACAATTACCACAAAATCACTGGTTTGCATTTCATCAAAAGTTAGTATTTGCCACCATTCCTCAGATGCACAAATCTATCTTCAAACCCATCTAATTATCTGTTTAGCCAAACACATAATTACTTGACTGTGTGCCGAGAGTGCTTATTAGGACTCCTTACACTCAAATTAAATTGCCCCATAAACAATTTAGCAGCCATTAGAGCATCTCTCAAAATGATTCACTTAATGAGGGGGCGGGAAAGAAATGTTGAGATGCAAAAACGGAGGTGGGGGGGAGGTCGGGGTTGTAGCACAGATCCGCATTCATTAACTCTGGGAAGAGATGAATTATATTTTAATAAAATAAACTGTTATACAACATCATGATCAGTTGTTTGAAATTTATATAATGAGCTGCCTGGAAATAAATAAATATGTATTTATTTGTTTATTTTACAGAAACAAATGGAAATGAAAACATTGAAATGAAAAATTTAATATCTCAACCTTTTCCAGTATGGACACTAAAATGTCCTTAAAATTATACCTAAATAAAAGCTGCTTTAAGCACTACAGTGTATTATAACTTTGGTATTACACTGTGGAAAGTACTTAAATCATATACTATAACATTGATTTCAATGTGGTGTTCACTGTACAAGAAAGAACTACATGCTCTTTTAACTTCTTGTAAATAAACCTTGAAAAAGTAGAGCTTTGACCACAAGAAGTGCAGTCATAACTTATTCCCTATCAAGTAAGGGCTTGTGTTTTGACACCTAACTTCAAAGTATCTTGTTTCTATTTCATGTTGGCATTGAAGCAAATTCAAAAGGATGCCAAATGCAAAATCCATCATCGAGGTCAAAGACGACAGAGGGGCCGGCAGACTCGTTGTCATTGCTGAGATACGATGTCACCTGTCCTTGAAATCCTGTTTTAAGCATTAGCTTTGTCTCTTCTATCCGCCATGGCCAGATCCTTTTCTCTTTAGATGCTCTTTCATCAATGGTTTTAATGTAAGGGTAGCCAACATGAAAGACACGGCCACTCTGGATTTTATTACAGTGAAATTATGCGAATGGCTACAGCTGAGAGCTTGTCTTGTTAAAGTAGAATGCAACATATTTCAAGAAAAACTTTAACATGTTCCAATCATGGGAATAATAATTTAAAAAAAGCCTGTGTAATAAGAAGGTTTGCCATAACATGAGGGAAGGTACATTACAGACAAAATATTTGATGCCCAAATCAACTTTACCGGATATTTGACATAAGAATAATAATTAAAAAAAACTGAAAAGTGTCATGATGCTTTAGTTCAAGGGTGTCAAACTTGATTTCATCCTGGGCCACATCATTACAATGTTTAACATTAAACGGCCTGCTACTTTTTACTTTCTCAACCAGCTATGTTGTCAAATTTCCTACTAGTTCCTGGACTCGGTCGTATTTAAATAGATAAATAAATAGAAGCCTTTTGAAAGATCTGCAAGACTTTTTTCATTTCTTTTTTCTTTTATTTTATTCAACAACTAAATTTTTTTATTGTACAAATATTTTAAATTTTTGACTTTTTAATTTAAATTTACAATTTTATTGTTGGAAAAATATCAACCAAACGTTTAGCATTAAATTACAAGCAAAAGTGCAGATGTTTCTATATGTTCCCCCTTTTTTCCCCTAAAAATCATATATATTTGTCAAAATGATTTTTTTAATGATTTTTTTTTAACAAAAATCACAAGTTTTGAAAAAAGAAGTGTGATTTTGTTGTTGTTGTTGTTGTTGTTGTTGCTGTATAATATTTTGTAAATATTTGCCAAATAATGACTTTTTGACTTATAATGGTCTCATGTTTTCCTCAGAAATGCTCAAGTTATAAATATACGACTGGAAGTGGCAGACTTGATTTGGTCTATGGGCTTTGGGTTCCATATATTTGCTTTAGATAAAACATCATCATCAAGGTAGCAAAATAGTTGGAACATTACATATCAAAGTTAGTTAAGTCAGCAGTGTCAGCTAGAACATTTGTTTGAAATGCACTTGTTTCTATAATTATACTTTGACAAATTACACCCTTCTACCCCATGTTGGATATGCAATGTCTCTATTCAAATGCTGTGTTTACTGCCAAACATGGCAATACTAAAACCGGACTGTCATACTCTGTTTCATCACAGGCTGCATTACCATGGTCGTCGTCAAAGGGCCAGATTTTGACTGCTTGTTTTGTTTTGTTTTTTTGTTTCTTAAGCAGCTGTGAGGTGGGATTTCCCATTACTTCCTGGACTCAGACAAACTGGTCAGGACAAACCTGCTCATTTTCATTCAGCATGTGCTGTTCCTTTTGTTGTTTTACTTGGTGCTTAAGGTCAGCTCACTTAGCTCCTTTTTTCGTGTCATAGCACAACTGCTATGCTAGAACTGTTTGTCCTTAAATCACAATTGTTGTAAAATGGTGAATTTCGCAATATCCCAACTTTTTGTCATAAAAGAAGCTAAGAAAAAAAGTCTCTGGACACTTAGATCCATGCAAACCAGTGTATTTTTCACCAAGTTTTCGGTCCATCGACCTTCATCAGGGCACTGTCATAAAAGAAGCAAAACAGTTTTAAAATAGCTACTCTTGTATAATTGTAACTTTTCTAAAATGACAAATTTTTGTTTTTTATAAATTGCAACTTTATTTGAACAGTTTTGTTTGTTGATTGTTGTAAAAATTATGATTTGTTTTTGTTATAAAATTGCATTTGGAAAATTGGGAATTTAATGTAGAATGACTCAACGGTCTCCTGGCTCTCTGTCACCATGGCGGCTCTCCTCTCCCCACTTATTCAAGTTTTTGATGGCAATACGGAATCAAGCAGGCAGCCGCACTGGCACCCTTACAACATTTCCTCAGAAGATTTTCCAGTTTATGATTGTCTTTGCATCTTCTTGTGGACCAGATAAATGAAATGGTGGGACAGGTTTGGCCTTGAGTTTGACAAGTGTGGCCTTGGGAATCTGCTGTAGCTGTCTTCAGGCAAAAGGCAGGGGTCAGCAGTCCTCCTGAGGAGACTGAACTCTAAATTGGAAATTCCCATTCCCAGATTGATGTGCAGCAACAATTGCTTCTATAAGAACACTGTTTATGTCTTACACTCTTGACTTTGTATTAGTATACACATGAATGCATCAGACCAGCAAACTGCCAAAACATCCACTTTTAAAAAAGTTTGATAGACAGAGGAGACCAAAATCGGTACTTTTTTTTGGCAAAAAAAAAAATAGGATTTTGGAAGAAGCAGCTCAAACTCACTGTTTCATATGGGTCTTTTAGACTCTTTGCATCTATCTACTGTTCACTAATTTGCATGAGTTTCAAAAGTGAGAAATAATTTTAACCAAATGTATGGTACAAACACACATATACAAGGGTTTTATTTAATAGACAGACATTCTCTCTTTTATATTAAAGCACTCATGTTTCCCTGCTCCTGATCTCCTGGAGACTGCTGAAACATCTTCAAAGGAACACCTGCCTATATCAGTGTGCTTGACCTATTTCCCCTGCTTCTTTGCTCTATCCCTCCCTCTGTTCAGCTCGGGCTACAGAGGACAGTTAATCCCATTGACACTGGCAGAGACTGATGTACTGCTCCCGTGATCTGTTATCTTGCACCATCTCAATCGTGGATAAAGCTGACAGCAAACCAATGAGGTTCTTGTCAGTGTTACAGGGTTGTCATAAATTAGAAGGAGTTCCAATAAGTGCACATTGAACGAGATGTTATTGGGGATAACACTGCGTGGCTTTGTTTAATGATGCTGCTGATAATGGATCCAAGTTAGTCTGCAGTAAATGTTATGCAGCTAGGAAGCAACTGAACTGAAGGCAGTAAAGTGGTGCCGATGTTCACAATGAGAAGAGAGACTAAGATAAGACTTGTAAACATGAGCAAGTCAAAACGGATCATGCTACATTTTTGAAATATTTTGTTTTTCATTTAAATGTGAGTGAAAATACCGGAAAAAAAAAAAAAAGGATTTAACTGCTTGCTGTGAGTTAGTTCTGCACAAAGCAAAGCACACAAATCCTATGGGCTTTGAGCTGCTGTGTTATGAAAACAAAGATGGGGAAAGAATATATAAAGGACAATGAGCATGGTCAAGACAGCTGAACATAAACAAACTTAAACATTGAAAGAGGAAAGCAAAAACATCTTCCAGTCCCTGGGTATCAGTCTGATCTGCAGCAAAGCTCAAAGAGCCTCTATAAATTAAACAGCCAGAGGCCCATCAGTGAATGCAGTCACTTAACTCTGCTGGGCCACTAGCTGCTTAACTCGTTCATTCTTTCTCATTTTATAACATAATGTGCACTTTGTTTTATCACAGCAGTGAAACTCAATCCTTGCTTGAGTTGCTCACTCATTCAGTTAATCGATTTTTATGTCATGAGCCACTCTCTCATGCGCACTCTCTCTATCCAGTGCAGTCTTTCCACCTATTGGATCTCTCTGCGGGCTCTTGATGGCCGTTGAATGGTCATAGTGAGGCCCGGTAGGTATTTAGGCTTTCAACAGCTCAGGATAATGTGCATCTAAAAGTGTAGCTACTCAGGCCTCTCTAATTTGTTTAGCAAAGCCCAAGGAGGCAGTACGCAAGCTGAGAGACTTCAGACGGGGGTACAACAAACAAACTGCCCAAGTGCTTAGGGGAAACAGTACAAGTGTTTTAACCATTATGGTCGGTTGTCGTCAGATGAAGATTGAAAAGTTACATAGTAAGAGATCATTTGTGCAAATACACAATATATAAGGAATTATGATTCATCACTGCCTAATCAGATCCACATTTCTATTGTGATTTTCACTGATTTAGAAACATTTTCATCGGACTAGTCAAGCAGGCTGCTTCTTTGCTCTGCGGTTTTGCAAGAGATGCTCATGGTTCTTGCTCTGGAAACCAGGGCAACCACCTTTTGACAACTCTCTCGACTCTTCTAGCTTATAATGTCAGACGGCGAACACATGCATGCACAAAGAGCCACACGCCACGATGTACTGCAGGTGGTGATAAGCAGCTAAGAGGAGGAAGAGCACGTTCACACGCATACTATCATGTGGCACACACACATGCATGAAGAGGCCAGCAAATTGATGGAGATGAAAGCATGAGCATGTGAGATATAAATCCAATTTGGGGTTTTGTATGTATTAGTAAATGTACAACCCTAGTAGCTTTAAAAGAAAAAAAAAATGCTTCTTACTGTGTCAAAAATTGTGCTTCCTTTCAAACATGTTACTAAACCTTTTAAGTTTTCCCAAAAGATGTATTAAAGTCTCCTTGTTGAGGTTTGTTAAAAATTAACTGGAGTCTGTCTTCTCAGATGTTTTTCTACTGCATTAAAGCAAAATGTCAAGTGCAAAGTTGTTGTTTTTTGTTTGTTTGTTTGTTTTTTTTATGCATTCACACCCTCACACCAAATTTGTCTCATGGCGACAAAGGTAGAGAGGCCCGTCTTTGACTGATGTGCTGTGGCACAGGTTGTCTTCAGCTGAGATAAGGACGGCGGAGGGTTTTGACAGTGTTCACTCCAAATATCCTGCTCTGAGAGGAGCTGATCAGAATAGACGCCTGTCGTGGCACAGCTAGGCAAGCTCCACATCACAGTCTGTCACCACTGTCAAAAAGTTGGGGCTTCAGTTGGATGCTCACTTTGCAACACAGCAATGGCCCATAACTTCTTGTTAAGCTCTAAAATGTCAAGGTTTTTTTTTTTTTTCTTCTTCTTTACTTTTGGGGCCATGCTTTAGTACATAAGAAAACATAGAAGTGCCAAAGCACTGAAAAACTTAAATACAGCAATACATAGTGAAAATTAAGTTTGAATTGAAAAGTCAATCTTCATTTCACATTAACTTTAAAGTGGAATATACTGCACATAAGTATGTGTTTCTCTTTATTTTATACTGAAACATCCACAAAAAAGATTCAGTTTATTGAAGTTAATAAGGTTGATCTTATATAACCACATTAATACCTGACCTAGCGGGTATTAATGTGGTTATATAAGAATTCTTTGAGTGCAGTCTTGTACTTCCTCACAGCCCCTTGATTTATTGAAACTTGTCATGATTTGCAACTTGCCATCTCAGATTACATTAACTTAAGTACAAAGTGAGAAAATCTAGAATAGCATGACCTCATTATCTAATTTGAGTCAGTTTAAAGCAGACTTTGGTTTTCTCCCATTAAATAAACATGCAACATGAGTCAAATAAAAATATTTGGAGCCTGGTGTCAAAAGATTTTGGTTCATAACTACATTTCACAACTATAGTGTATTAACTATGATAGTAATACTATCATAGGATAGTTACTATTACATAAAGCAACAAAATGTATTAATTTATGTAGAAATAGAGGCGTAGTCCTTTGATTGATGGTGAACGATGATGATGGGGGGAGTGCCTGAACAAGTGCTTTCCCACGTCCACATCCATGGATGAGGTGCCCCTGAGCAAGGCACCTGAAATCCCCGCCTGCCTGGACGTTAGTGGGGACCCAGCTTTGATGAAGCCATGGGGACTGCAAGGCTGCATCATTTCTGATATGCCACCAAAGCGACATTTGAAACAGGACGTGTCACTATGGACCTCTGCCGAGAGCTCTGCAAATCCTCCAACATGTTTGGCTGACAGAGTGGCAAGCCAGCTGTGACAAAGCCTGGGGGGACTGCATGGCTGCCGTGACTTAGTTTCAGATCGGACAGCTGCCTGTCTTTGAATTCCACTATCACTTGTTTCATGTGTCATTTTGGTTGGAAACATCAGAAATAAAGATGGACTGAGAGATTTAATCAGTATGAATGTAATAATAAATCTGGCTCTCTTCTCCCTTCTCCTTTTCCAACTGCTATTGTGGTGATGTTGCACTCCCCCTTGCCTCCCAAACCATCCATCTTCTGACCATCCTGACCTTTACTTGCATCTGTCAACTGGATGCCACTGTGGACTGTGTGGTGGCTTAGCCAACCTGCAGTCCAACCCTCCAACCACCAGATATTTATATATTTTTACATGGGATATTTGTATATTTTTGTACCACGTTACATATTTTTATACCTGTCCTCTCTCTGTCCATCATTTGCCCGACTGGCTATTGGCAGGAGTGTCCTCCCTATAATTGAGTCGGGTCCTTCGCAAGGTTTCTTCCCAAAAGCAAGTTTTTTCTTGTCACTGTTAGTCTTTGCCATGTGCTTGGGGGGTCATGCTCTGGGTTTCTCAAGCGCCTAGAGATGACTTGTCGTAAATAGGCGCTATATAAATAAATTGAATTGAATTGAATTAAAAATACACAAAAACATAAAAAATAATTATTGTTTCTGGTCTCACAATGAGAGGTCATTTCCTGAACTTACTGGCCTTCTCAGAGGTCTCCCAGCACACTTGAAGAGGACACCTCTGTCACTCGGTCACTCAAGAAATTATTTTTAATATAGTTGACTTGCAACAGCAAGCGGATGAATCCAAATCTACTACACCTTTCATCACTCATCACATAAAAGTTGCTTTCATTGTCTGTCTTTATTGCCTTACAAATATTAAGTTATCCACAAAAATAAAATAACTTAGATAATAACCATATTAAAACATACAAATACAAACATACAATACATTTAACACAAGAAAAAAAAGGCATATTGCTGATATCTTCCCAGAATTTTCCTGGACACAGTTTAGTATGTGCAAACTACTTATCAGAATCAAAATATTCAGTTTCAATGGTTACATAATCCCAGACTTTTCTTCCTCTCTGCTTCCAACAAAGAAACATATTTTCTTGAAATAAATTACACCATCTGATAAGTAGCGTTACTCATACAACTTTCTTGCGACCAAATATGATCGTATGTCTGTGGACATTGGCAGAAATCCTTATCAACATTCTTCTTTATATACTTTGAAGATGACTTCAGAATATCCCTGTAGTACACATCAAAGAATTGTGAAGTGGGTGAGCGTGGATATATAACAAGAAGCTTACAGTGTTGCACAGAACACGTTGCATCACGAAACAGGAAACACTTTGATTGATGTCACTTTAGGATGTTTATAGTGTGTGCAACTGGAGCTTGTTATGTGCACTCAGTTTCCTGAGGCACTTAAATGTTATTGATGGCCTTTGTGCAGCATTACTCATTTTTATTTACAGTTTTTTTTCAAATCAGATGAAAAGTGAACTTGTGAAATGAGCGTCTACTGTGCATTCTGACGATCCTCTTACATTATGTCACATCACACAGACCACACACGCCACATATTAGCAATAATTTAATTCAGGAACATGTATCTGTACTGTGTTTTCTCGGGGTGTGAAAACAGTGGCACAAGCTTGTGTTTCAGTGGTTTTGTTTTTAAAACAGTGAATCTTGCATAGGTACACAATATAATACTACTGTGTATTGGAGTGTTTTTTTGTTTTTTTTTTAACCAAGGTAAGCTCAACCTGATATGAGCTCATTTCATATCCTCTATTTGATAAAAGAAGATGTTTTTGGGAAACAGCACCAACAATCAAACCTTCAGATCACTTTCTTAACAGACTTTAACTTCTGCCATTCAGTCACCACCGTTGTAATCGTTGCACAGAGGCTATAGTTCCTCATAAAAGTCTGAACTATTGATGCAACTATGTAAATGAAGCAGCCTTGTTAAATTTGGGAGTTGATATTTGAAACATTCTTTCTTTCTTTTTTTTTTCCAAAATGAGTGCCTTTGTTCTTTAAGGGGGTGTTGCGTTTGTTGACACGGTTACACTTTTCTACTTATAACGTAGTAATATCTACAAACATTATCTGCTGTACAGTGGCAAGAAAATATTATGTGATATGGTTGCATCTGCATTAATTTGCAAGAAAATGTTATCTGATATTCATCTGAGTGACAGTAATAGACAAACACGCACTTTTAACTCTTTGTGTCTTGTGTCTGAACATTCAACATTAATAATGTGGAATGGAATAGTAAGTGAATTCAAATAATTATTACTTGAACAAACACTAAATGGAGTCATTCAAACATTCTAACTCTGCTGTTCATGAGAAGCATCTGCTGGTGTGAGCCATGATTCAAAAAATGATATATGTGATTGAGGGTATCTGGTCAGCATAAGGCTAAAAATGGATTTAGAAAAAAAAAAAAAAGTCTATAAATAGAGTTTAGATTCTTTAATTTAAATTTAGATTCTTCCTAGAGGCCTGTGCCCAGCCAAGATAGCCCCAAAGGCACAATACAGAATCTTCAACAAAGTAAGGAAGAAATGTTGGAGCTCCTATTCTTAGAGGGTGTTCTGGGTCTAAATACAGGGTGTCCATAACAAGAGAGCTCAAAAAACATCCACTTTCCATCATCGAGGTGAAAATATGTGCTAAACTTCAACAAAATGTCTAATTTCTGAGTGTCCACCAGCTGAAACTCAGTAGAAGTTTGATCAAGCAGCAGGAGAATGACCTTAAGCATCAAAATAAATCCACCACAGAATGGCTTCAGCAAAAAAGAAATGAAAAGATTTTGGAGTGACCTGGACAGAGGTCATACTTTAGAGATGCTGTGGAATGACCTCAAGAGAGGTGAAGCACTTCTGGAAATAGGAATAGTCAAAAATTCTTTGTGAATGTCATCAGACAAGGATCAGGCAGCTTTTTAACTCCAAGGGTTCACATTATTTTTTCCTCTAGCAGTGTGACCATCAAATGAGTGTGCTAAATTAAAAAAAAATAAAATAAAAAGTAATATTTGTCTGTGCCTTATTCTCTTAAGCTTTTTTTTTTTTTGCTGTGACTTGGATGATGATAGATCACATTTTATGGCAAACTACTGAATAAAATCAGTTCATTTCAGGGGGTTCTCACCCTTTTCCTTGCTACTGTTTACAAAGTGCAACATGACAGCTGCTATAATTAATGACAGCAATAAAGATTCATAACTACCTTGAACAAGTCTCAAAACTTGTAAGTGCTCAAATAATGTATTATGTCTTAAAAAATCCTGTGTGTAAAAGTTCTACATTTGTCTCTGTTGTAGATGGAATATAAAAGAAATGCTGGACAACATGGCTGGATTTATGCTGCACTGTGATCATGGCACTGATGCTCGAGAGGCTACTTTTTAGCATATTACCTGATATTTTTCACCATACAGATCTTATATTGCTGCAACTATGGAGCAATTTTATTTTCTTTCTGCTTGCAGTTTGCTGCTCACTTTCAAGTTTCTCTTTTAACTTGAATGCAATGCAGCTGTACATAAGTCAGAAGATTTCTTTCTTATTTTCAATTTTTAATCTTACATAACTATCTTCCTCTCTATGTCTCCAGAGGCTCTGAGTTGTCTCAGCTTCAGACATATCCAGCATGTGAACACTCACTACCGGCAAACACATTTCTCTTTCTGCTGGCTCAACTGCTCCACACTCCATCCTTGCAAATGTTTTCTGCAAAGAAAAACTGCAGTCCACCGCAAAAAAAAAAAAAAAAAAAAAAAAAAAAAAAAAAAAAAAAACCAAAAAACACCCCTCCCACCCCCCCCCCCCCTTCCCCCTGTTTTTAAAAAAAAAACGAAAAAACACCCACCTCCACCCCCCTC
>JBAMYA010046846.1:0-10775 GCA_037176975.1 Arrhamphus sclerolepis | reverse complement strand
CGTCTGGAAAGCGGACGCCGCACCGCGCCAGCCCACCACTCTGGGCCCAACAGCCCAGATGGGTCAAATGCGGAGAATAAATTTCCCCAAGGGAATAAAAAAATAGTATATCAAAAAAAAAAACACAGATACACACACACTCTATTCCTCCTGTGCTCACAGTGCTGCGTGTGTCTGTAGCCACTCCCTTTTGTGTTTACCCAGGGACGCACCACATATCTTGACGAATCATGGCCTAACTCAAAGACTGTCTTCCAATCAGGAGTCAGCTCCCATCATTCACTTAAAAGAACAGGCTCTTACAGGCTTGGTTCATTCACGACCAACACATGACTACTAAATGTTCCCTGTTCATCCTCCATAATCAAACAGACAGGTGGACCCACAAACAATGACATTTTGACATTTTTGATACCTGATTGTTTTATTGACAATTTGATAAAATGTGAATAAAAAGTGAAAAATGAACATGTCAAAAGTGAAATCACTATTTTGCTGTCCAAAATATAATGAAAATCATCATCGATAACTAAAAATTAAATATATTTCTTAAGTTCTTTGCAAAAACCTATTTATTCTAATTGGGGTCATTTTTGACCCCACTCATGGAGTGTAGGTATTGGTCGGTCATGCATCCAAGGGTTAACATGACAAGGCGCCTGTCACTCTTAAACTGCAGTGTAGTAAAATTAACTCATTCTGACTCCAAGTCTTAAAGATATTTAGGATCAACCGTGATCTTTTTCTCCCACTATTTATTGCTGATGCAGCTGGAGCTCTAAAAGATGTCCTCCCCAGTCCTTGGCAGGTTGTGAAGAACTGCGCTGAGGCCCGACAGTTTTGGGAACATGAATATTTCTCAAAATCAGTTAAGAGTAATTGAACGTCGAACTTTTCCTGCACTCTTGAGAGCAGAAACGAGCCTGCCTCCTCCCTCTGCTGCGGATCAGCAGCTCAAACACTTGCCAAGTGTATTTGTGGACAACAATAATTATTTCTACCAAAATGGCAATTAGGTTGACTGAAAAGCTGTCAGCCATTCCAGTCACGCCAGCTGGGCAGGTTAAGTAAACCGTAGTCTGTCATCGCTGAGCATGAGACATTTTAAACAGCTTTTAAAATGTCTCATTTGAATTCCAGACTTGATAAATGGGGGTCAGTTTTGTTCATGACAAAAAGCAGCTGAAGCACTCAGGTCACCACAAAGACTCTGGTTGGCTGTTGTGGCTATCGTAGGTTTGTTTTTTTTTCATCATGTTACATAAAGGCAAATAGGCAATTAGTGGACCATCAGGGAATTTTCCTTTCATCAGCTCACCACCAGTGACAACAGACTGATTTTAATTTTTCATGTCTTGAAGAAAGCAAAATCAGAATGAAAATTAACGTACACTTGTGAACTTGTCTCCACTGGAGGTACTGGACCTTTTTCTGGTCTGGAACTATTTCAGTAATACCGCAGGAAATCGCACCATTGTTTCATTTAAAAAAAAGTCTTAACATGTCTCCTGTGATGCCACAGATTAAAATGACAAATTAAGGTGTTGTATGTAGATCTGCAGTAGGTTTTGGAAGCTTAAAGAGACATTTTAAAAACTTTACCATTATCCTGTATCAGAAAAATGGGTATCGATCAGGGATATTACATCCTGGGCCACATCATCACCATGGTTACAGTTAAAAGGCCAGTTATTCTTTATTTTCTAAAGTCAGAAATGTTTTCCTGCCAATTCCTGTTCAAAATTCTGTTTTTAAAAAATGGAGAATTTTGCAAATTCAAAATTTTCAAAAATCTAGACCTTTATCATAAAATTGAGAGTTTTGTACTAAAACTCACAAATTTTGAAAGAACAAGACTTTTCAATAATACAATCACAAATGTCACAAAACTGTGACCTATAAGCTTAAAATTACAATTTTTTCTGTCAGAAAATACCTGTTGTTAAACTGTTCTAAAATTTCAAGTGTTGTATAATGTTAAATTTTTGTTTGAAAACCAAAATCTTAAGTTTTGCAAAAATGATGTTGTAAAATCTTGTAAATGATTGATTGTTGCAGGCTTGTAATCTTTTTGACATTAGCCAACTGCTCCTCAGTTATTCCACTTTTTGATGTCAGTACTGAATCAGACAGACAGCCACAGTGAAATTTCCTCAGAAATTATCTCATTAGAACTTTATTTTTGCCAGATGAAATGAAGTGGCAGGCCGGATTCGGTCCACAGGCCTTGAGTTTGACACCTGTGGTGCAGATGATGGATGGATAATTGGTGTGGAAAGACTCACTGGTTCCTACAAGCCATTGTGAAACTGTGTTTTCTTTTCTGAAACACATTTTAATCCTGAAAAGCTTTGATTTTGTGGAGAGAGGGAAAGATGGAGTGCACAGCTGATTGCTCATTGCTCATCAGCATTAACAAATGTTCAACTGTAACTGGATAATCTGCAGCTTTCAGAGCAGCGAGAAGGTTTGTGAAGCATGCAAGTGCATCCTTTTTTCTGTTTTCACATGCCAAGATGATGACTATCATCATGTTTACATCCCAAAGCCTTGCACATTGTTTGGAGAAGTTCCCAAAACAGGATCAGTGATAGACATAATAAATCATGTGATGATACCAAATACAGAAACATTGGTCATTCTGCTCATACACATAAGTTGACATAACTAAATGTTTTTTTTTCTGCTTCCTTTCAATATGAGCTGTAGTAAAAAAAAAAAAAAAAAAATGGACTCCTCATGACACATTTGGTCCTAATCTGGACTCATTTTTGTCATGGGATGAGGTGGTACAGCACACAAATGCAGGAAAGCAGGCAGGAGTAATCCAAAGGGCCATTTATCGTCAGGCGTGGCAAACAAAGTGCAAGTGCACAGGGCAGGACCACAGGGAACAAACAATTAATGGACCAGAAAACATACAGGGAAAGACCAGACCTTATATACACACAGGGGTGATGAGACACAGGTGAAACAGGGAACTGAGGAAAGTTATACAGAACATAACAAGGCAAAATAGACAGAACTTCAAAATAAAACAGGAAGTAAAGCTGACAGAAACAGAAAAGGTCAAGGTTCCAAATCAAACAAACTAAATCCAAACAAAGCCTAAATGATGACAGTTTTGGGTCATTCTGACTAGAGCTATGTGGGCCAGAAGCATTCCAAAGGCCATGAACAGGGCAAGACTTGGGTTGTCTCATCATGGATATGTGGCCAAGTTTAGGCAGCAACACTTGCATTAAAAGCATTGATCAAAGCCAAATGTGGGCCAAAGACATCTTAGATATGGACCCTGTTTGGGCCACCCGGGTTTAAGAGTGCCTCCTTTTTCTTCTTATTGCACCATCTTTGTAGTAAGTGATACTGCCTAACCTCAATTCAAATTTACCAAAAGTTCTGAGTAAAAGTGCCAGTGAACCGTTGAACATCATTGGCATAAAAAAAGATCTCAGCCTTAGTTATTCATAAACTTCTGGTCTTATATAAAGTTTATGTAATGAGTTACATAAAAATCAACCCACCACACAGCTGTGGGTTGTTGTTTTTGTTTGTTTGTTTGTTTTGTTGTTGTTTTTTTAATTGTTTTTTGAACCAGGCTTCTCCAAAGTTGAATATGGACAGACTCACTTTTGGAGCCCCTAGTGGTCATCAGATGAACTGCAATAGTTTCCTACTACTGTCTGTTTCTCCAAATCAATTTTTTTTTTCCTGCACTACCTCAGATGATCATGCAGTCTCCACATAGCCGATCCCAGTGCTGCTGCTTTCCCTTGAACGAGTTGGGACTCGTCAGAGTAGTTCAAGGGCCTTGGGCTTAATTACCTCAATCAAAGCAGTCTTGGAGTGCCACCCCGTTCAAGGCATGAATCATAAACCGTCACTGCTGCCAGGCAGAAACAAGAAATCAAAGTGGGTGAGCGAGGTTGAGGGCAATTTTGTGTACTTAGGTTGTGCAAAAAAAAAAAAAGAAAGGAAAAGAAAAAACAGCATCAGGATTGTGCGGTTGCTTCTAATGCGTGGAGTTTGAAATTAAGTTCACCCTCAACAACACGCACACTTCAAATGTGCTCTTGTTAATCCTCCAGCTTCACACAAGCACATTATGCGTTGGCATGACTGTTAATGTTCCTCCTTGTTAGAGCGGCTGTCCTGGCGGGGGCTGTTTGCTCTCCCACAGGTGTCCTCTGAAGTTGCTCGCTCCTGCAGCTCACAGTCTTTCATTACGAGGAGGTGGAGACGCTCAGACAGACAGAAAGATGCTTTCAGCTTGTTCAGGAAAGGAAGCGGTGGCTACACGTACACTGGGTTTACAGCTGAGTTGCTCTCAGAGCAGAAATAATCTAATCTGAGGAACTAATGAATGCTCCTCATGCCTTTCTGATAATCCAGGTGATACAAGATTTGTTTGACTTTTTGCAGAAGAAACAAAGGTAAAGTAAAGTTTACTGGTAGATAGGCCCCAAGCTGTTATGGTGAAATAAAAATCTCTTAACAGGATAGTGCTCTTGTCTCGTAAATCTTGACACAGTTTATGTTCTCTGTCATGAAGTAGATCAGCTATCTTCCTCTCTGACAAGCACAGAGGTATTTGCAATTAAATAAATGGAAATAAATTTACATACCTGAGATCAAAGTCAAGACCTCAACTCAAAAGACCCTTTTCAAAAGAAGCAAACCAAATTGAAATATGAAATAGTTGCAGGCTTTTGAAGTTCTGCTGTGGGAAGACAAGATTAACATATTAGAAACTAAATTTAGATGAAAATGAGCAGAATTTTGACTCTCTAAAGACACTTTCAGAACATTCTGGAGTGAAAGCTCCTGAGAAGGATCTGCTGTTCAAAATAATATTCCAATTTATTCCCATATGAAAAAACAAGAGCCATCCATACTCTAATAAAAGTACACTGTTGGTTTGCTACTTACTTTTATTTACACTCTCACTTTCATTTTTGCCCAAAAACCAAAAAGAAAAATCTAATTTAACCAACTTGAAGCCGTGGATTCATGTGCTAAGGGTACACTTCTCATTAAAGTCCACATAAAGTAAAAGAATATATATTTTAAAAACAGTAATATTTTTTTTCCTTTTCCTCGACTTCTTTTTTTTTTCGTTACTGGTCACCTTTTTTGTGGATATGTTAACGTGTGTTTCCAGGCCTCAATCTTCCAGTCAGAGAAGAGGAGCAACATGTCCCTTCTGCAGACCTGTGCTTGCTGGGAGACCAGTTGCTCGGTGCAGGAAACGTCAACTGGAGGCATTCGGTGCAGAAAAAAAGGACTTCAGCAGAGGTTTACGCATCCCCCGTCAACAACACAACCATGCAAATATCCTCACTGGAGGAGACTTTGAAGAATTAGCTTGACTCAGGAAAGGTTTGAAGTGGCAGACAGATGCGTTCCGTTAGATCTGTTTCTCCTTTGATGGCTGACGAGAGGCTCTCTTACTTCCTGTGCCACGTGGAGGCTGGATGACGGCACTAATCTGCGCACACTTCCCGTCCAGAGCTGAACTTTGAAGAGCCCAGTCGTTGGAGATTATGATTTTGGGCCTGACTTCCTGGGGGGGGTCTGTTATTACAACCAAAGATATACATACAGTATGTGTGCGCACACACATGCACACGCATGCAGTAAAGATCTTACACAAGCCACCAGAAAACAAAGACATCCACTTTGACAACCCACAGCAGATGTTTCTTTCAGTGCTGGTTGCTGTGGTGACTGAAAGCACTTAATTTCCTGGCTCTTGTCCCTATCTATAGACTTCTAAAGGTGCGAGGGCCCCCATGAAAGGAAAAAAACAAAACAAAACTCAGCAGCTCTGTTACTGCGACTTTAACAGCAGTCAAAGTTCCTCGTGTTCCTGAAGATATTCCTTCAAATGAAAATAAATGTTTTAAGATCCATCAGGACTTTGTTTGACAAACTATTTTTATTTTTATGTTTAAGCCAGTCTATCTATCCATCCATCCATCCATCTTAAATCACAACAGTTTTTTTTATGGAAGTAAAAGTTTGAGGTAGAATTTTGTGAGATCCCTTTGTGAGCTACACGCTGACAAATGAAAACCAATCCAGGCTACAACCACGACTCTTTCAGCTTCAGCTTCCCATGGTCAGACCTCCAACTGGGCCAAAAGTTTTTGTTTTAGCTTTAACAATTGTCAGTTGTCATCAGACTGTTTTAGGCCTCTGAATGGTCTCTGATCTATTGTTTTTTTCAGTCACTTTGGTGCATTTGGCACAACAGAAATTACATTTGCACAACAGTGTGTGCATTTCTCAAAACAGTTTGTGCAAACAGCACCATATCATGGATTACCAGCAAAAGCTTGTCACTTGCTCAGCTTCTTTATCCAAGTCAGTATTTATGTCAATGAATATGTCAGTGTCATTAGAATGCCAAGTTCTTGTGTCATCAGTCATGAACAAGACAGTCAGAATACTACATATGTCGTCAGTGGTTGTGGTTGTGGGCAGTGACTTCCTGTAGTGTTTCCTGCCAGAGAGGAATTTCGGGGCAGAAGTTATTGTCTTGGGAGAGGGATGTGAAACACATGAAATGAGCTGCTAGTGATTAGTCTTTAATAGTGTGATTTCTGGCAGTTCAAATGTGATATTTTTTATCATCTGTCATGATGAGTAACCACAAACTGATGTAAAAGAACTGGTCTAAAGCCTTTTTTTAACCTCACAAACATGTTTTTTGAAGAGTGGCTAGCAATAGCTAGCTGGTGAGCTGTGCTACTTTACATTTATTCAATAACATGAGTTAGCATTAAATCTGACTGAGCTCTGCTGGATAAACCCTGCCAGCAGCAGCCAGGCAGTCAAGGCTAGCCGTGGTCTGTCCTGGTGGTTTAGTTTGAGCAGCAACAGGAGTTTTTGGCCCTCTAGCCAGTGCTAGCCTCAGGCTGGGTGCATTGTTAGAGTGTGAATATGTTTCTGCTGCAAAGTTGGACATTATAACATTAGGGGTCAACATAGAATGGAACTTTTTTTTTAGAGCCAGCCCCTAGTGGTCAAACCGTGAACTGCAACTTAAGGTGTATTTCCATTAGTGAGGTTCCACCTCTAAGAGTGTCAACCCCCTCCCATTTGCGTGTAAGCTACCATTCCAAACCACAAAGTGAGTAGCATACAGCTTTCGCTCTTTATCAATCATCAAAAAAAAAAGAAAAGAAGAAGACGTCGACAAAAAAAAAAACAAAAAAAACAAATGAAGAAATTAAAGTAGAATAACAAACTCAAATGACACGAAAAATATTGGAGGAGCTAAAGATGATTGTAGCTTTTGTGTTTGTCATTTGTAAAATGTATAATGGTGGCACTGAATGATAAAAGATGACTTTTCTACAACAGGAACGTTTTTTTGCCCCACAAAGGCTTCCTAAGCCTTTTTGTAGGGCCTTTTCCACCTGTTCTGGTAATGGAGACCCACATCAAAGCTGAAAAACTACCCTGAACCCCCATCAGTGGAAACCCATCTTTCGGGCAACAATGTTGTTCCATGTGAGTAATTATAACAACAGGAAAGTTGTTTAAATGTGGCAGCAACTGATTTGATGATGAGTTTTGAAAAGTCCAAGTAATGCCCTTCATCCTGACCCACATTAGCATGCTTAGCTTGAGTTCAAAGGCCAGTTGTACATTAGCTGAAGAATATCTGAGTCTATCTAGTTTATTATCATTATTATTATCATTACATAATTGCCTCTGCTGTTAGTAGATATGAATTGATTCTTGTTTTAGAGATGTGGCAAACACTTGACAGATACTTTAGGCAAATGACAAATAATGTTACTGATTTTTATTTTTTTGTTTTTCTTGGTGGTTTCAGCTGAAGTACCAAACTAAAGTGGTTTCTCTGGGCGCTGCCATTGTCAAAAAACAATGTCAACATAAAATTAAAAAATAATTATAATGATTTCTTCAAATCCATCTCTAAGTCATAAAACTGTTGTAGGAAATGACTTTCTTTGAGATACAAGATGCTAACATTCAGTAAATAGATGCATTCATTATTGTGCAGGCAACAAAATCCAGCTGTATTGTGGGAAATGTAGTTATGGAATAGTATTGTAAGTGCATAATTGTCTTTGAGTTGTTTTGCAGGCCAAATAAAAGGAGGTTATGGGCTGACCGTGGCCTGGAGTCTGACGCATCTGGCTTAGAAACAATCCCACAAATCCAAAGAAGTTGAGTAGGAGATTTTCTACTGTGATTCTCACAGGAAATAGAAGAAATAAAAAGCAAATAAAATGGACAAGCTTGCAAAGCTGATGAGAACTCAACGAGACATGGCTTCAGACTACAATGCCTCTTTGTGAAGATTTCAGACTATCCACACACAGATAGTCTCAAAGACTGGGGTTAGGGTTTATTTAAAAAAAAAAAAAAAAAAGTTGGTGCAACCCTGAACATGTTACTGTGATAGAGTGTCTTTTTGGTTAGATTTAGTTTGATTAGACATCAAACTGAAGGATGTAGGGCATCCGGTGCACTGCAGAGTGATATGAAGAGGCCCTGACAAAGCAGCTGCATGTGATACGCTGGTGGTTAGGGCGGGTTTGTAGGGACAGACGATGTACAGGACGTTTGCGAACTGGCATGTTTGTTGAACGAAAGGTCAGTATTTAGAGTGGCGCCTGACTGTATGTTTTCTGGAAGAAAGTGTGTTAAAGCAGCGGGTGCAGGAGATCGACATAACAGAGACACCATTCATAGAGACTATCCATAGAAAATTCAATTTAGAGATGCAACAGTCATGAGTTTCAGTTTAAACTAAAAGAAAGACGGTGTGGAATACTGATATGTTCTGCATCGTAACTATCTCTTCCATAACACACTTTGATTGAACAGTTATGATAGCTTTAGTTTCTAGAATCACTCAGGCTGTGACTGAACTTTTTGAGTCCCGTGAAACATCATAAGAGGCAAAATGCAATCCTACATTAACTTGTAGCGCCAAAGAAGTTCATTTAAATGCTAATTTACACAATACTTGTGCTGTCTGTTGTGCTGAAAACATCTTCATCCAGATTCTGCTATATTTGCAATTTAGAACACAACTTTCTAAAGTCCATTTCAATCAAACTTCCTCACAGTTTCTAGTAAATGTCCTCAAGGATGAAAGCATGACAGAAAAACCTGGAAACTACATGCCAGTAAAATGTAAGAGACGAGAGAAGAGCCTCTCTAAAATGCTCATTTAAATCCAGTTACATAACATTGCATTGCTAATTAATATGCTAATTAACTGCTCCTAACCATCAACCCACAAACGCCACTGGCTTCTCTGGACCCAAGCTGATCTGAGAAGGACTAACGAAAAGTGGAAAAATGTGCTGTGGTTTGACGAGTCCACATTTCAAATTGTTTTGTAAATCATGGACGTCGTGTCCTCCAGGTCAAAGAGGATAAGGACTATCCGGATTGTTGTCAGCGCAAAGTTCAAAAGCAGCAACTGCTTCTACATAATTTTTAATTGCCTTTTGACAAAATTTGTTAGTTACGATGAAGGCTCGTTTTCTTGCATTTTTCTTGTATTTTTCAAGGCATTACATCTGGTGTGCTTGCAGTTCTCCAAATCACTACAAAAGTGAGTCGATCTCTTATCTATTTATTGAGCGCAGCGCCACTCAGCAAATATGCACACACTGGCACAGCATCATGCAGTGGCCAGGAGGGAGACAAATCACCCAGCTACATATGGAAGACATGTTTGTGGGATTGAGATGATTCTCAAAGTCTTTTTCTACTGCCTGATGCCTGGCAAGTCTAGTCAAGGTCAACAGCACCCTGTCCTCACTGAGACACAGTGTTGGTTAAGCACCGCCTTCCTTGCTTGAGGGTTTGCCAGAATCTTCTTGGAGCCAACTGAAGATTGCTTTTCATGACCTCACCGACCCAAGTTTGTGCCTCAGAAACCAATCTTTGGCCTGTGGTGGCATCCACGGGTAAGAGAGGCAGTCATTGATGACCTTGCAGCCACAACCTCTGTCATCTGCTGAGTGCAGGTGTGGAACATGGCTCATTCAGACTCAATAGGCCTCATTCACAAACAGTGCGTACTCACAAATCTGTGCTTAAACTGTGAGTGCAAACATTTGACGCACAAATTCAGGATTCATCAATATTTTCTTACCTGAATTTGTTCTTACTCTGTGAACAAATTTAAAACTTCCTCAGACCATACGTACACATGAATGAGGAAAGCGAACTGACTCAGAAAAAGCAAATACAAAGCTTCAAAGTATAAGCAGTGCATATAAAATCACATTCATTAAAAAGAGATTTAATTAACTTTTTTTAAATAATTAAAATAATTTTTTAAGGAAAATGATTAATTGCTTATCAACCATTTCTGATTGTCAATGGCGTATGTAGTCTACTGCAGCTATGTGACTCTGGAATAAATCATCCGACACGTCGTTCTCATACCTCATGAAAGTCCTGTCCACACTCGGTTTCCATGGCTACACGTAGCTACATTACAGAGAGAAATAGCAGACACGGCTGGGATTTCACAACTCTCTCTGAGCAGGGACATTTCTTGTGCATCAAAGCTAAAGCTGAAGATTTTTTCCTGAACCCGAAAGGACTCAAACGGGACCAGATGGGTTCGGGCTTAATTTCATTCATTTAGGCTTCACAGGCTCTGGTTTGCATTGTAAATGAGTAATTCAATTCAATTCAATTCAATGTATTTATATAGCGCCTATTTACGACAAGTCATCTCTAGGCGCTTAAGAAACCCAGAGCTTGAC
>JBAMYA010046845.1:0-10776 GCA_037176975.1 Arrhamphus sclerolepis | reverse complement strand
TTAGGGTCAGTTGAACTGGATAGGTCTGAGGAACCCAGGATAACTTAATCCTGCTTCGTGATACAGGACTCTGGTCTGCTGTTTCTCTCTGTAATGTAGCTGCCTGTAGCCATGGAAACCGAGCGTGGAAAGAACTTATATGAGGTATGAGAACGACGTGTCGGATGGTTTAGATGCTCCAGAGAATCCCAGCTGCAGCTACATACGCTATAGCAATCAGAAACGGTTGATAAGCAATTCATCATTTTCCTTAAAAATTATTTTAATTATTTTAGAAAAATGTGAATTCAATCTCTTTTTAATGGATATGGTTTTATATGCACTGAATGTACTTAAAAGCTCTGTATTTGCTTTTTCTGAGTCAGTTCAGTTTTCCTCATGTGTTTCCTCATCTGTTCTCTGTTCTCAGAGTCAGAACAAATTCAGGTTAGAAAATGTTGATGAATCCTGAATTTGTGCTTCAAACATTTGCACACACAGTTTAAGCACAGATTTGTGAGTACTCACTGTTTGTGAATGAGGCCCAATGTCTTTTGTACTTCCATAAATCCTGAAAGTGTTCTGAGTGAGGAGGCTAGCAGTTCCTCTCTTTTTGTGGATGGAGATTCAGGTAACGCATTAAAAGAACCATTAAAAAAAAAATCGATATGCCACTGTGAGAATGGCAGTGTTACCTTGGGACAGGGGCCTACGGTATATCTTAATTCTTCTCTAAGGTTAAGTGGCGACAGAAAAAAGCACAGGGTGAACACAGTTAACAGCCTCTGCTCCCATAATCAGAGCTGGGGCAGAAGGAAACAGATCTTTTTGTCAGGCACTTATGGGTACTGGCATGTCGAGGTGAGGCAATCTGGCTGAAATTAATCAGAAAAATCAGATAACAAAGACCAAAACCATAAAACCTCTGAAATTGTTTGCAATTCTCTAGTGTAGGCCATTTGTGTCAACCTCGGCCGGGTCCATGTGGATCTTACCAGCAGAAACAAGGAGGCCCAGGAAAGAAGATGAGGTGGTGTGAGATTCGCACTTCTCTGGGTTTATGAACAATAGAGGTTACCTGAGTATCGCAAATCAGTGTTACTTTTATTCCCCAGGAGAGCGTTCTTCAGCCCTGGTCCTCAGGACCCGCTGTCCTGCATGTTTTACATGTTTCCCTGTTTAGTCACCTGATTGGATGGCCATACGCTTGTCTTGAAGATCCTCACGATTTTACCCAATCAGTTGAGTTTGAGCAGGAAACATGCAGGACAGTGGTCCTGAGGACCAGGGCTGAAGAACACTGCCCTAGGAGACAGCAATCAGATCAGAATCAGAAACACTTTATTGCCAGGTAGCGTTAAAAACACTTTACAGGACAAGGACATTTCTGTGGTGTATGGTGCAAAGAAAACAAAGTAAGCAAATAATCAAAAAGTGTAAAAAGTCAGGCTGGGTCCTTCCTGAAGTCCACTATCATCTCCCCTGTTTTGAGAGCGTTGAGCTTCAGCTTGTTCCTGCTGCACCGGGACACCAGACAGTCCATCTCACTCGTTTGAATCTTTATGCAAACGCAACTTCTCGTAAACAAACACAGATACAGATCATTACTTTTATGCATCTTCTGTCTTCAAACAACCGTGGTGTTCTGCTGGTTGTGGAGTGTACATCACATAGCTCCAAAGCAAAGATAAGATAAGACAGACAGATCTCTGTGCAGAGGAGTTGGAAAGCGTTGATTTAGCGTGAGAGGAAGGACAACAAAGGGGAAGCATACTGAGGTCCTGCTGCTCACAAGAAATTCCAGTGTATGTTCCTGTCATTTTGACAAGGAAAGATTTAGCCCTGATGGCTACATGAGAGGTGATCCTGTCTACTCCTGTCCACACTAGTGTGGTAAAGATTCCAGATGAGTGAGTGCTGCCCTGTTACATCATAATCTACAGTACTCAGGTAGCCTGTCCTGGTTTTTCCACAAATACCATAACATTTGTTGTAACATACTGAATGTGTTCACTGTCAGATCAGATGAGAATAAAGGTGTTGACTTAGACAAACTTGGACAAATTTATCATGTCTCGCGGAGCATCATTGACCAAATTTTGAAAAACCAAGTGACATGGCATGGTACTTTAATTGACCAACAGGAGTGTTGAAATCCCTTTTCCAGTCCAGCCCCCCTGTCCTATGCAAACAAAATGATACACTATTCTCAAATATAATTTAGAAAAGATATTTGCTCTTTGCAGCAGCTGAAATGAAGAGGTCTTTGATGGACGGGGTTTGGATTAGGGTTAGGGTTTAACTGATACTTGAGTAAGACCCCTCCAGGCCCCCATGCTTTTTCTTAGCAAAAAAGAAATCTGTGCTCACAGAGGAGCAGGAAGGGCAAATAAAAGATTCATCTGTAGTTGAAACCAGAAGTTTGCAAACACTATTAAAAAAAAAATCCTCACTGTCTGGGACTTTGTGATGGCCTCTCCAAAATATTGGCTTTATTGTCCATAAGCCACTGTTAAACTAATCTGGCAGTATAGTTAGGGTCACTGTCCTTTTGGACGACAGTGGAACCTCCTGACCGGCAGGAACACAAGGGAAGAGGAAACAATGTCAGAAGTGGGATCAGCAGAAACAGGAAGCTATTGATCGTAAATGATTCGCTGACCTGCTCTCAGCAGTAGAGAGAGATGCACCAAACTGGAGCTGCAGAAGTGGTGAGTTTGGGAACCAGCTGAAGAAAGTTCAGCTGAAGAAAGTTCCAGGGTCCTGCTGCATATTATCCACATAATATGCTCCTCTGCATATTAACTCTGTTTACTCACGATGCTGCTCACTTCTTCATGTTTAACCTTTTATTGACTATATATTGAGATATTTTTGATATTTGTTTATACTGTGAATCAGAAAAGGATTAAAAAGACATTCTGCATTTTTTTCTTACAGGTATCTCTCTAAGTGTAGTACCAATGTACCTGGGTGAGATAGCGCCAAAGAATTTGAGAGGATTCCTTGGTCTTGTTCCAAGTATCTTCATTGGCACTGGAGTCTTTGCCGCCCAAATCCTTGGCCTCCATGAACTTCTAGGAAAGGTAATTAAAAACTGCAACAAATGAACCTAAATTCTAAGCTCTTTCTATTTTCTGTTACTACACTAAACAGCTGTATTGTATAATATCATCACTTAAATATTTCAAAGGGTTTGGGTTAGGGTTATGCTTAAATTGTTCAAGCCATTTTGTGTTGCCGTGGTATTAACCATGGTCTCTGAGGTTGCTACAGTACCTCCATCTGGCACAAGGTTGTAACTGCAAGACAAAAGGTAAACATCTAAGAATCTTTCAGCAGAAGTAAATTCATGGATAACTAAGAAGATGAAATCAACCTTCTGCCATGTGGTAAATGATATTTGCTTTAAATGTAGAACTTTTTCAGTGCAGTCTATGATGCAGAGCACGTGACAGCATGTGGAGGACAGGGACACCTTAACCAGTAACACCAGTCTGTGTTGATAATTACCACAATTAAATTTATGCATTTATGTATTTAAATTTATGACCCATACCTTTCATGCCACCAAACAGAGTTTGTTACTGGTTACTGTACTTTGCTGACATACGCTACTCCTACCAAGGAAAAGTGACAGTGATGTTACACTGTTTACGTTGGAGTAATTGGTGTTGTGGACTGTTTGCACCAAGAACACCACTTGATTGCAGGAACAATAATAACCTTCAGGATAATGTTTTTATGGACATACTGCAACAATTCATATCTATTCCATATAAGAAATGGCTGAAATTATCCATACCAAATACATGTCCACTTCAACACTTCAAATTAAAATGATATTAGATGCTATTGAGGGAGATTGCTAACATATATATCTGAATACCTTTTTCTATGTTATGGAAGCATCAGGAATTTATGATCAAGAGATGAATAAAATAAATTTTAAGTGTTATGCTTGTCAGATCGGACTCAAATGCAGAACTCGGACAACTGTGGAAGGTTTGAGTGGGAACATCTTAATATTCCTTTAAAGGAGTTGGAAGAGGTGAGTCAGGAGAGGGAAATTTGGGCTGCAGCCCAAATTTGGATATGTGGAAGTTAATGGATCGATGGATCTACCTTATCTGGTAGAAACAAATTTATCCACATGCAGCTGTCATGGATGTGAAATCTAGCTATGAAGATGAAAAATAATTATAATTATAATCATCACGGAGGTCGAGATGGCTTTGCTCTGTTTTGGAGCCACTTCCTAGTGGTACTTGGTCACATTATGAATTGATGTGAGAAGAATATCATCTTCGTAAACTCCCTACAGCTATAAATGATGACTGAAAAAAGAAAGTTACTGCAACACACAAGTGGGGGGAAATAAAGTTTCATTGAGCTGAATTAAAACAGTCTCCCAGTCTCCCTGCAACATTTCTTTCTTGTCAACAATGTTTTGATACCCTTCAATGGAATGAGAGGAAATATAACACTGTTGGCACTGTTACAGGAGGAACACTGGCCGCTCTTTCTTTCCGTGGTGGTGGTACCTACTTTCATCCAGTTGATGCTGTTGCCATGGTTTCCAGAGAGCCCGAGGTACTTGTTGATTGAGAAGCACAACGTCCACGCCACAATAACAGGTTCGTCTTGTGGCACTGTGATTTCCCAGATAAAGTTGTACAAGCACAATAATTTTGAGCCAGAGGATAAAATGCAACATGCATTACGGTAACAGCCAAATAAAGATCATTTAGTCTTGACGCTTTTGTTTTGTTGCATTATATCTTATTGAAAACTTTTTGTTCTCCTCTTTTTAATTAAAGCTACTATTTCTGATGTATTAGTAGGCCTATTAATAGCAGATGCAGTTTTACCTGACTAGCAGCAGTGGACATACAGTATCAAAGCTTCAGAGAAAACAGAAGCCAAAATATTATGAGCAAAAGATTCTAAGCTGTTTGGAAATGTACTGACAACCCTGTTGGTCAGCAACATGTACTATTCTAATGCAGCATTTTGACCAGCAGTACCAACAGCCAGCAGGGACTGGCTTGCACATTTCCACTGAGGTCTGTTTTTCTGATTAGATTCGTCTGTTTAAATTCATCTTTTCTAGATAGACCTGAAGCGCTGACATTGATGCGCTGATCAGAGCTGTCAACAGTGGAAATTATTCCAGGAAGTATGAACTCTGTTCATTTTACACACATCTACAAGCCTTTGTGTGTTTTTATTTGTATCTTAGGCACATGATATTTGTACCTTTCAAATAAAATGCACATATACATTCAGGGATGGTATTCTGCATACCTTGATTGTAACACGTGGTTATTGTTAGGCGGGGCCAATGCGAAGCATTGAGCCCCACCTATTACTATTCGACATTTTTATTATTCCAGTGATTATTCTCCCGTTTCCGTCACGATGTTTGACGGTTTTCAGTTTTGAGAAAAAAAACAACAAAAAATACATCAAATTGACCGGCTCAATAGGGATCGGTGTGCTATGACTTTTGGTAGCGTTCCGTCTAATGGTTTTCACGAAAATCGCGAAAAATGGCAAAATTTGGCCCCATAGGAATGAATGGGATTTTGCTGAATTCTGGAGAAATCAGCCCAAAACCCAGCCCTCTGTAGCTCAGCCATATTTCATTGCAGAGACACCATTCGAAGTTTAAACGGGTCACGAGACTTTTACCTATAACATACTGAAGCCGTGTGTTGTTCTGATTTACGGTCTTTGAGAAATCGTGATTTACGTTTTAGGATTTTGCAGAAATTTGCCAAAATCTCTTTCCACTCTGATGACATCATCGCTCACTCTAGCTGCAGGGAGAGAAAAAAAATCTGTTTCAATTGTTTCATTCATCTCTCACGTCCACACCTTTTGTTCAACCTACATAAATTATTCATCAAACGTAGGTATTTTTGTCCTCTTTTGCAAAATACAACTGTGAAATCTCAATTCCTTCCAGAATTTGAGTTAGGAGCCTCAGAGTCCAAGAAACCTGACAAATTCTCCTATACTTTCGAATGGGAGATGTTTAAAATAAATTTTTTTACCACTGAAATGACCACTATTTTTAAACTGCTCCTGTGTGTTCATTTTTCACTTTAGGAAAAAAATAAGGACACATATGCGTTCCTCAAAGCTGTGTGGTACTCATGGTTCAAGAATTTTCTCAAGAACATGTTCAGATTTGAGTAACAGCTGTTTGTTTGGGACATAAAAATCCTGATTTTGATTCAGAGGAGAGCCTCAAGCTGCTGCAGACAGGGAGCAGACAGCGGACAGTTCAAAGGACAATAGTGGACATTTTCTCTGGAGCTCTATAGCTCAGCCATATTTCATCGCAGAGACACCATTAAAATGTTAAACATTTCAGGAGACATTGTTCTATTCAAATTTGGTTGTTTTTTAACCAGCAACCTGATTGGCCCCGCCTCAGAAATTTTCTAGTTGTTTTCTATTATCTCAGATCAGTCTGCCCATTCATGTGTGACATCCGACGTCAAAAAGACATTTTTTTTCCAACCGTTGGATATTTTCCCATTTGTTTGACCATTCTCTGTAAATCCTAGAGTTGGTTGTGCATGAAAATCCAAGGAGACCAGGGGCCTCATTTATAACACATTACGTAGATTCCATCCTGAAAGATCTCTAGCGCCAAAAAGTTAGAATTTTCATATGCAAAAAAAGGATTCCAATTTATAAAACCGTACGTACGCACAACAGCAGCAGTTTCCCCTTATAGATCACAGCTGCACCTCAACATTTGCTACAAAGCTCCGCCTCCTATCCTGCCCTCTACACGCCCACATTCAACCACAAATGGTCGATGCAAAGCAACCCGTGAATGTCAATGTGTATTTAAATGTGCAAGCTGATCAATATTATTGGTTAACAGTGGTAACCATGGAGACCACGCTCCAAGCACATGAAGTGTCTGGAGGAGGACAGATGCTGATGAATGCTGTTCTGCAAAATAAGAGAGAAACAACTGATGAACTGAAAGAAATTAGAACAATACTGAGTAATTTGTGTGACGTTATGTGTGACGATGTGTCAAATGCATTTTCAATGACTTGTTAAAGAATGAACTTTATTGCTGTCTTTAATGTCGTGTGACATCATCATGGAGTCGTGCTCCGTGGTGAAATTCCTTCTGAGACCCTCAGGATGGTCTCATATGCAGCTGCGCTATGCAGAGGTCTTTATCCATGTGATGTTTCATGTTACCATCAGAAGTCACTAAAATGCAGTCTAGAAAACCTTGCAGGAGCATTACGCACGATTACATGTGTGGTCCAAAGGTTTCTGAATATTAGGAACTTTTTTTACGCATGGAAATTCTTTATAGATAGCGACTTTTGCGAGGAATGTTGCGACTGCAAATTTCACCCTGCTTCACGCAACGTTTTGTTGCGCAACAGGTTTTATAAATGAGACCCCTGATCTACATGGTTAAATACACTGAGTTGTGGCCATATGAATGGCTACCATCTGTTCAGTCATTGTATGAATGGAGCTGCAGTTTTGTCACCAATTCTATTCATAAATTTTATGGACAGAATTTCTAGGTGGGACCGCTTTGGGGCAGTGGTGGTTCAGTTTGATAAACCAAGGATTGCCTCTTTGCTTTTCGCCATGATCTTCAGCTTTTGCTGGAGTGGTTCACAGCCAAGTATGAGATCATGGTTCTCAAATGGAAAAGGGTGGAATGCCTTCTCTAGGCATCCTATCTGAATGCCTTCAGATCTTATGTCTGTCCATGATGTGACGCAGTTTCCTCCCTTGTCTTTCAGCTCTGAAATGGTACAGAGCAAGGTGTAACATCCAGGCTGAGATTGAAGAGATGCAAGAGGAACAGCGCTCACTATCATCCGTAGAAACACTGTCAGTATGGAGAGTTTTGCTGGATGACACAGTCCGCTGGCAGGTGTTGAGTGTGGTAGTCATCAACATTGGCATGCAACTCTCTGGTATTGATGCTGTGAGTACACTAAGTAAACTATATTCTGGAGCTTTTCTGTATATGCTCGATTTTAACGGTCTTTCAGATTTCAGTACTGTTTATGGTGCATATTTGTAAGGTTAAAGTCTCTGGAATTCTTACAGTGTTTTGTGTCAAAGCACACATACAGCACATAAAGCTTTGTAAGCATTAATGCTGTCATGGGCATGTAATTCTCCATCATTTCAGTTCCTTTCATTTCAGCTTCATTGTTTTAGATTTTTCCAGCAGTTTGGCCTGCCAGATTCACGGGATACGATTGGGACGGTCCAGAACACTAAAATGCATTATCTTAAACCATTTGACCATTAACTAAACATTAATCTTTGGGTCATTATGTATGTTTCCATCACTCTTACAATTGCATGAATTGAAATTTCAAATAAAAGTTGTGTCAAGTAGGAACATATCAATTCTGCAATTACCCACATATATTGTAAATCAGTATTTATGCTCAGTTCATTGCAGATTTTTGCATCTTTTCTTGTGAAAGTAGTGACTGCTAGAAAAGTTGCAGGTGTATATAACCTGCCAAAAGGTTCTTAACATCATTACTATTATTTTTGAAAATATCTTGCAACTTTTTCGTTTTTGCACTAAACCTTTAATAGAAAAACGTTAGAGACATCCAGACAGGTAAATCTCCAACCAAATCTCATTGGATTAGAGTTTTTTATTCATTTATTTTATTCCTCCGAGCCTGGTTCTGATGGAGGCGTCTTCCTGTTAAATAGTTTTTTTTTGTTTGTTTGTTTCTTTCTTTTTTTAAACATTTGCTTGTGCATGCCTTGGACAAAATCTTAAATCAGCAAATGTTCGATGTGATCTATTGAGTTCCTATGTGTTCAGGTTTTTAAAAGAGATTATCTGAGAGCTGCGGAAAATGACTTGTAAGGGGGCAAGACTCACTCATCTGGGGCTTTTGAGACCTGTGCCGTCTCCAAGCTAGTGCCTTCCGTTAGTGCCAATCTTTTATTCATCAAAATGATGGGAACATAGCTTGGAATCTTGTGAGATTCAGCATGTAGACATTATTCTCTGCCTTGCTCGTTCCCTCAGGACAAATCAGTTCCTTCTTCTCTTCTTCTCTCCCAAGAGATCTTTTGGCCACTTTACTCACATCATATCAGCCATGAAGGGATAGATGTGAAGACTTTTGGCTTTGGATCTATGTGATGTACACTTTGGCAACAGCAAGGATGTTTGAAGGCAGAAAATTGTGGAAAAGAATGAATTTTACTGCTTTCTTTGGCTTGTTGCTTTCTTTATCCAAAGTGGCCACGTCTACAAAAAGCCAAGTTACGACTGGTTCTGCCACCTCGCGGATAAAAACAACACCATTTTTGCAGCACTGGAAAGCATCTGCTAATTGGCTTTTCATCAATTTGTGATTATAACTTGAATCATAATTAACTGGATTGTTATCAGGTTATAACTGGACTGAATTAGACTGTAAATAGACTATAATTAACTGCGTGTACCCAGCTCAACTGAGGATAAAACTGCATACGAGAGAGGAGACCTTTACAACACTAATGAATGCCACGACGTGCCTGGAGGAGCTGGGGATTGATGTACACTGGGACCGAAGAATTAGAATTGAAGGAAGAAAAAAGTATGGAGTTGTTAAAACCACTTAATCTGAACAAACTATTGAATGAGGAAGCATTAATCCTGACAGAACTCATCACATAAAATTCAATTAAAGAAACCATCGCAAAATTAAAAAACAACAAAACACCAGTAATAGATGGGTTTTCTGGAAAATATTACAAAGTTTTTGTTAATAAACCCACCCCTGTCTTATGTAAACTACTTAACTATGTACTAAACTCAGGAGACTCCAAAAATATGGTCAGAAGCCATATTAATAATTAGAATTATTGCCCAATATGTCTTTTATGTGTAGACTATAAAATCTTAACCTCTATTGTGGCTACTAGTATCTAAAAATACATAAAAATATTAATAAAACCAGGATTTATTTTAGGGCGTCAAGGACAAACAACATAAGGAGAGCTTTAAATCTCTAGTCAATAGCGGCAAGAAATAAGAAGCCATCAATGCTTCTCAGCTTAGACGCTGAGAAAGCATTTGATCGAGTAGACCATGTGTTTTGGAGGCAGACACTGAAAGTAATGAGTTTCAGGAGCAAATTCAGAGCTTGGACCGACCATCTGGACACTGTTCTAACTTCTTCAGGGTGGAGCGGGATGTGAGACAAGGAGACTCACTGCCACCCATCTTATTTGCCATCAGTATTGAACCTCTGACTGAGGCTATACACCAAAACGTACAGATCCAAGGAATAGCTGATGAGTGGGGGTCAGTTCATACGATAGCTTTGTTCGCAGATGACATTTTACTTTTTGGAAAAAATACACTTCTTTCAATTGCAGCACTCATGAAATGCCTACATGAATATGGGACAGTGTCTGGATATAGAATTAATGAAACCAAATCAGAGGCCTTCCCCTCTCTCTATTGGCTAGAGTTGAGACAGTAAAAATGAACCTACTACCACAGCTTCTACTTCTGTTCCAGTCCCTGCTGCTAAGAGTACCTGTTTCCACAAATATACTAAGGAAAAATGGGAGTTGGAATTATGTCATAATTGAAGATACTAAATGGGAGGACATTTGGGCAGGTTGCCATACGGGCAGTAGTGGCCAGTTATGGAAAGAATTTGATTAGAAAATATCCATCCAGCCATCCATTTTCTATACCCGCTATTTCCTGTTCAGGGTCACAGGGGTCTGCTGGAGCCTATCCCAGCTCACATTGGG
>JBAMYA010046844.1:0-10776 GCA_037176975.1 Arrhamphus sclerolepis | reverse complement strand
TTTTCAGAATCGTTCATTGTAAAATCAAGGAATTTTAATTAGATAACATTGTCACAAATTTGAGTGTTTTTTTTTTTATTGTCTTCAGTTTGGGCGTGGAGCAGCGCCACCTTTGTTGTTTTTGGTGAATATGTGCAATGCAACTGATAGTTACTTATAAGCAAATATTTCTAAGCCGTGCCTGAAAACAAAAGGAGCTGAGTAACGCTGAGAAAAAGCACAACCACCCTGTCAGCTGGGACAGCTGCTCGCCTCCTTTAATCTCGCTAACAGGCTGCAGATGCTCTTGTGGGTTAATCTAGACTTTTGAGCAGCGATAGTGACCAGCGGGCTGCGGCCTATCACGGACCTGTTGTCCTGGGTAGTTAAGAGTTGTAGGTTTAATCAGTTGAGAGGCTCCCAGGGGATTCCAGGGCTCGGCGCTAATCTTCTGAGACAGCGCCGCTTGGACCGCACCTACAGCACAGGGAAGATTTACACAAGAGCAAATGAGGTTGGAAATCTGCTGCTCCCATCAGTCCTCGTTAGAGTCCAAGAATGTGTGTTTACCTGTTGGGTGTAGGATAGGGATTTAAATAAAGTTTTTTAAAAATATACATATATTTTTTATTTTTCTAAAGCAAAACAGAAGCTTTTTAATTGTCAATCACAGCTACAAACTAGTTAGAACCCCTGCATTTTTAGTCTTCTAAATTTATTCTGCTTCTACAGCAGGTTTGAACTCTTAAAAGTTTGTATTTCACAACTTCGAAGACCAAAGATCACCAAGAGGCTCTACCTGTGTCTACAATTCCTGTAAATTGCCTCAACTCCTCTAAAGGAATTGATCCAAATATTTAAACTCCCAGGGCGGGTGGTGAATCTTTGACCAAGCTAGCATGTGTGGCGGGATTTGACGGACACAACACACCCATGCAGGGGAGTGGGGAGTCCTGACGGATGGTAATGATAATGACAGTTACCCTCCCACTTACACACATTCAACACACTCACAACAAATGTACAGTGATTTTCTCGACTCTCTATATACTTTGATTATATCTGTTTGTCTTATGTTTGTATATTCGGCCGTATGTATATTGTCACTGCACATTCACTCACATACTGCACACACCACACCTTCACTGTCTAGTATTTTTATCTCCCCTTTCCTTGAGTGTCTCACTACTTTGTGACTTTAGTCCTGTCTGACCGAACCAGGGTTTCATTTGCAAATAAAGATGTTAGATCAGACTGTCACAAAGGCCACCTTAAACTTGATAGAGGAACCAACAAGGCCTATAAACCAACTGCTATCCTCCGTTAAAGCTCATTAATTATCCCCAAAAATCTCGGGGAGCCCATCAGATCAGTCTATCCTTGAAGAGCATCTCTGAGAGGACAACAGAGCTGAGACGTCGCAATCTGGATTTTAAACAGCAGTCGTTTGAATCAGCTTTGGCATTAACAGTTAATTAAAGACCTGGACTCCCACGACAATCTGTTAAGGATCATGGTAGACCTCCAGTCTTTTGAAACGAGGACAGGTCATATCAATACAGCATCCACCAAAGGTTAAAACAGGATCTTAAGCACTCTAAATAATCAGCAAATATTCTTTCTAACTATGGACGCTCTGGTAAATCAAGCTTTCTCTGTAGGTGCATAGTCCTCCAACTGTTTGCAGAAAAAATCATTTCAGTCTACTCCTCTAATGTGCACATTTGATAAAATGCTCATCCTTAAACTACTCAAGCACCATCCAATCTGCGGCCTGTCAGTCATATCCTGTTCCACAGCAGCTTCTAGAAGCATAGTGGAAGATGATCTCATTTCTTATGAACCTTCAAAGTCCCAAAACACAAAAGGACTGCGTGTATAATTATACCGCCTAATAATAGATAGAGGTCAGCAAGGAAGCCACGCTAAAAATAAAGTCTCATCTCCAGCATGTATTTTAAAAGAAGTAGCATCTTTTGATCAAGTCATCTTCAGATACGGAAATAACAAGCCATTTCTCTGAACAGGCTGTAGTGAGAAAGAGGCCAGAAATTTCCACGAATGACATCTCCACTTACTTCCTCTCTCGTTCTGAGAACAGCATTCCGCTTCAAAGTCTGCAAGTCAGCTCGTGTTGTTATGAATGCCCAAGAAAAGAAAAAAAAAAACAGAAATGCCAGCAAAGACCTCTGCTGTTGTAAAGCTATTTTGACTCTGGAGAGCATGTGTGACTTCAGTTCAGTTGGGAATACAAAATTAGAAAAGAAAAATCCAAAGATGAGGTGCTAAGGTGCTATATTTTTAATATTTTGAAGTCAGTTAAAATTATAATTAACCAAGGCAATTTGCTTGAAACAGCAAAGAAATGCATTTAGCTGATTTCTTTCTTCGCAAAAATTAATACTGCTATCGGATATACTTGCAATAGTACTTGCAATGGCAATGCAGCCAAGAAAGGGCACTTTTGCGTAGAAAGCAGAAGAGAAACCGATAGCTTTTTGAGAGGTTAGAAAATAACCTTCACAAAAGCAGAGTATTTCTGTTTATTCAGACAGACTTGTTGAGGCCATTTCCAAAGAAACAAAAAGTCACACTATTCTTTTCATTCAGCTGCAGCCACACAAACACATCTCGTACTGCTGTTCATGCAAACTACCTTCATACTGCAGAGTTGGGTATTTGCATGTGAATTACAGCTCTTCCTCAGAGTTCATTTGACTGACTCCGCGTGTAATAGCTACCACAGAAGCTATGTTTAGCTTTCCGCAGAAAAGTCACCCCAACTGCTCATTTGTGTCTCGTTCAATAGGTGTTATTCATTTTTATCTCATCTCCAGCCGTCACTGGACCTGTCTCTTTCTCGAAAGTCGTACTGCACTCTTGTCTCTCGAGACACAAGCCAAAAGTTCAGCTGTTACATAATCATTCCTCCTTGCTGCTCCAACTGTTAGACGTGGGGCTGTTGGGTAATGTTAGGAACTTCCTTCAGCCCCTTTCAGCCCCTATCTCTTAGCCTGTTTGTCTCCATCTGTGAGTGTTTTTTTTTTCTTATCTGCCAGCATGAGAAACACATCACTGAAACTGGAGGACATTATTAGTCACAGTTTGTTTAGGGACGACTGGGAAATCATTTGAAAGTTGATTTTGCCAGGACAAATTCCATCTTTACATTTAAGTTGAGGTTTAAGAGCTTCCTCTTTAATAAAGTCTTTAACTCTCTCGGCTCTTGGACCACCTCCTAGTTATGATGCTGTATGTAGGCCTTGGTGTTGGGGGAGTCCTATTGTACACCGAGTATCTTCAGCCTGTCTCTTGCCTCAGTCTCAGATTGTCCTGGGTCATTTAAATAGTTTTAACATTGTCAATCATCTGCAGGGCACGGTGGCGCAGTGGGTAGCGCAGTCACCTCACAGGGTGCTGGAGGCGTGTTTGCCTCTCCGCATCATCAGCACCCATACCCTGGGTGGGTTGGTGAAAGGGCCTTTCTGTGTGGAGTTTGCGTGTCCTTCCCAACCGGGCCGGGGCGCCCGAAGGGGTGGGAAGGATCCAGCTGGAATAACGTGATCATTCCATGCGGTACGTCCAACTGGGGAAACCCCTCCCCTCAGGTGAAAAGAAGGGCCTGCTCACTCCTCAGGTAGAGAAGGAGACTTGAGCTCAGTGCAGGGCCCTCCCAGGGTTGGCAGAGAGAGTGCAATGCCCAGGACTGTAACTTAGGTAATGAGCACTAGGTGATATAAATGGGGGAAAATTGCTAAAAAAAACAACAAAAACAAACAAACAAAAAAACAAAAAACATTGTTATTCATCTTTAGTCTCTCCTTCTTCGGGTTTTATCACGTGATATTGGATCCTTTGATGCTGGGTCCTACATTGCTGTTGTTGGGCCCTAACATGGTGATACTGGGTCCTACATTGCTGTTGTTGGGCCCTAACATGGTGATACTGGGTCCTACATTGCTGATGTTGGGCCCTACCATGGTGATACTGGGTACTATGTGGTGATGTTGGGTCCCTATTTATCAGTGCTTCTCAAATAGTGAGGCGTGTGTGTCTCAGTGCCATTTAGCGGTCACGTGGTTCATGTATCTGTCAATAGTTCCATGGATTCAGGTGGGAAGTATGAAGAAAACAATGATTGTAGCGTACATTTAAGCATATATCAGCCATAATGTCTATCAGTTTTTATTATGAATGCATTAAGGAAGTAATTATGTAATAAATTAATAAAATAATATTTTATTAGGAGGGATTAGAAGCAAAGATGATGTAGCTGAATGCATTTACAGTAGGCTTTGAAAGCATTCATATATTGTAATCAACAAATATCACCGAATACAAGGCCTTACTCAGTTTAAGAATGTTTGTGTTGGATTATAATAATGTCATATAAATGTACTTTTAGAAATAGGTGAAGGTTTAACACCCTTGTTTCATGTTTCTCTTTGCTATGAAACTAGCAAACACACAGGGGATTTTAACTGATCAAACTGTCCAAAGACTTAAATCAATAAATACACACACTGCTCTAAACATTGGGAAGATCTGGATCAATACATATGTGGTGGTGGGTGTGATTCAGCTCAGCTGCAGAGGAGAGATGAAGCTCCAGCTCAGGAAACAGCACCTGAGAGGGACTGATTGGCTCACCTGTGCTGCATGTGCCAATCAGGTTCCCTCTATTTTAACAGCAGCACTCTGGCTCTGGAGGGGGTGGACTGGCAGGTGAGCAGTCTGCACTGTGTGGTCGTCTTTTGCACTGAAAGGTTGACTTAATAAAAAGAGTCTTGTGGTGAAGCTGCTGTCACTGTGATCATTGTCACCAGGGTACCTGAAACCTTCACAACATGATAATGTTTAATGTACTTTAAATCAAACAGGTGATATTGTTTATGTAACAGAGACTCTCATTAATGTCGAGTAGATTTAGAACACATCCAATTGTAGATGTGTTGATGATTATTTTGTTGTCCATCACTGATATTAATATGATCAATACTTCTTGATTGTGTGAACATTAAGATTCTGTAGGCCCACTTCTTATTTATAATTTTAATGTAAAATGTCATTTATATTTCTACAACCCTGTTCATTACACTGCAACCTGTTGTCCTTTTAAAATATTAAACTTAAAACTTTTATTAGTATTGAATTAAAAAAAATACAAATGACAACCAACTAAAATAAACAAAACTTTAATGCACAATGCAATAATGTTAAACATAAAACGTTTTAAATTTTTTTTCTTATACTGTTGGGTAGTTTAATTTGCAGCCATGTTGGGTCCTACTATGGTGATCCAAGGTCATGGTGATGCTACATCCTACGATGGTGATGTTGGGTCGTACAATGATGATGCTGAGTCCTAGCATGGTGATGCTGAGTCCTAGCATGGTGATGCTGAGTCCTACCATGGTGATGCTGAGTCCTACCATGGTGATGTTGGGTCCTACCATGGTGATGTTGGGTCCTACCATGGTGATGCTGGGTCATACTATGGTGATGCTGAGTCCTACCATGGTGATGTTGGGTCTTACCTTGAGTTGCATTCCACCATGGTGATGTTGGGTCCTACCATGGTGATGCTGGGTCATACTATGGTGATGCTGGGTCATACTATGGTGATGTTGGGTCATACTATGGTGATGTTTGGTCTTACCTTGAGTTGCATTCCACCATGGTGATGTTGGGTCCTACTATGGTGATGTTGGGTCCTACCATGGTGATGTTGGGTCCTACCATGGTGATGTTGTTTCCTACCATGCTGATCCCAGGTCCTTCCATGGTGATGTTTGATCACACCATGAGGATGTTGAAGTCAGAGTTGATATCAGAGGCCAGAGGAGAATGGGCAGACTGGTTGGAGCCTACCTGAGCATCATTGCTGACTATCTCCATTCTTTCATTACCACAGTGGACCATCTTCTGTTGTACACCTTATAGCAGAATGATGGACCATTTTCATCTTAAATTGGTTTCTTGAACATGAAAATGAGTTCACTGAACTCCAGAGACCTCCACAGTCTCCAGATCTCAGTCCAACAGAGCAGCCTCTGGATTCATTCTTTTCATGAAAGAAATCGTGACTTATAATTTTGTGTAAAGGCTTGACTTTTTTCCACTCATCAAACAATAACTTCTTTGGCAAAATATGAACAAAAATGCCTGTTTACCATGAAAATGTAAAAAAAAAAAATCTTTAAGAATCTCATTTTTTTCTAATAAAAATGCTCTTTATTCCTTTTAAAAAGTGCATTTTATCTGAAAATTTGTGTTTTGTTTATTTAATTACTCAATAAAGTCTTCTTTTAACAAACTTGCAAACTTTCTTGTGCAACCAACCTTTTTCTGCTCTAATTAGAATTTTCCTTTTGCTTTTTTCATGAAAATATAAACTTTCTTCTCATGAAAGCAGGAATGTTCCATCTATTGTGTCTTCCTTGTAAAACAAAATTGCGAGGTCTTTCTTACAACGGCTTGACTTTTTTAACTCATTAAATCGTGATTGTTTTGCATGGTTTTTCATGAAAATTGCAACTTGGTCCTTGATTTCTGTCAAATTTTCTCACTAAAATCTACACTTTTTTTTTTCTCATCAAACTTATGAAGCCAAAATTATCATCCCACAACTGCTGTACATTGTTTTCTTTTTCTAGTGCAGCATCAGCTATAGAAGAGTCAATGTACTGCTTTTTCTGTGTTGTAAAAAAAAATCTACATAAGATCCCTTTAATTCCACACAGTTTCACTCCAGAACTAACTGCCAGTTGAAGTGAACGATAGCAAACCATCTTTAGTTTCCTTTAGCTGTAGTTTCTGTCATGATGAGGTCACTTCAACCTCAGGCGGAGCATTAGTGTTTGCTGATGAGCGCCAGTGTGACTTGTTCCAGCAGAACAGGGGTACGATGTTCTGAACGGGTCGACGTGAACTGAGAAACCACAGTGTTCCTGATGTCACCACTTGGCTCCAGCCCACCTCCTTTTCAATGTTTGCCTGGCAGTTGATTCATCCTGTGTGTGTGTGTGTGTGTGTGTGTGTGTGTGTGTGTGTGTGTGTGTGTGTGTGTGCTTTAACCAAGAAGTTAATACAAATGAAAAGCAGGATACTAATAGAGAGGGGAAAAAAAGTAAATAAATCAAAGCATGATGTTCACTTAATTGGTTGCCTGTGTGGTTTCTCATCAAGGAAATATTTTAGGAAGATTTGCCACAGAAGCATAGAGGCATGAGATCGAAGCGATGTGCCAAATTGAATTATTTATTTCAGGTGTGTTGATAAGTAGAAACTGTAGAGAGATGTAAACACTTAAAATGATAAGTGAAAAGTATTTACTGGGTTTCAGGAGGCACAGTTTTGAACACTTTTGACAGATATGCCAGCCTTCACCGTATCATGTAACCCAAGTTCTATTTCACACAGCCTCACCTTCTACGGCACTGCATCTTAAGATAGAGTACACGCATCAGCAAACACACTCCTTTTTATATTAGAGACATGGCAAGAGGCAAAAAGGTCCCATGCTGTTCCACCTGCAGTTTGATGATTGTGACATCACACAGCTACCACTTTAATCTACCGGCACCATAATGATGCATCAAGGCAGGTAGAAAGCTACATAATGCCCCCTGTAACCCACAGCTACTTCACTGGGAAGGGAAGGAAGCTAGTCTGGCACCCAATATACACAGATCATGCAGGTTATATGAACAAGAGATGAGGTCATCCTTGACTGGAGGTAGAGGGTCAGTGCTGTGTTGCTTTTTCATTTGGTGGATAAAACCTGCATGTGTAGCAGGGAACGCAGAGAATCTGCTGAATAAAAGACAATGGACTGCTTATGCATAGTGGCTGATCCAACAGGGCGAGTAGAGTGTTTTTCTGTTCTTGCCTTTGAAGGCCAACATTTGAAGTAGCCTTAATAGTTAAATACAGAAAAATAAAAGCAAATAAATCGTTACTGATAGTTGACAATTTGAGAAGGTGCCTCTTTTCTTTCACTTTTAAAAGGAAATTAATACATCCCTATTCATGTTGAATTATCTGCTAACTTACAGCGTCCTCATTCAGAATCATGTATTGCAGTAGTAACACACAATTTTTAGGTGCATGTATATTTATGAGGAAAAAAAAGCAGAGTGACTATCTGTGAAATCCATTACTGAGGTCCTGCTAGATATCTCGAGTCTGAGGTGAGATATTTGATGCTGAAATGCAGATTATCTCAGCCTGTGCAGAAAACACTCAGTATACGCCAGTTGCCCAACAAAACAGTAGAGGGGTTCTCTGAGTGGCCGCCTTGCTCCACTGAGCTGAGTCCAATTTGCCCTCCTTTGAATATTTGGTGTGGGAATAATGCCACCGGTGGTGGTCTCTGTAGAGGTAAGTACACTTTTGACTGACAGCAGCGATGATGCCTGAGCTGCAGTTGAAATCCCTATACCCTTATACCTCACCTGTTGCCATGGCTTTGCTGATAGCCTTGCTGTAATTGGCACATCCCTTTGTTAATTATCAAGATGATGTGACACGTGTACTCATAGAGACCCGTGAATCTGCTTTGTAGACACATTCCCTGCTCAGCATGTCAGCAAGGTGTCCTTTAGAAACAGGCCTCTGTCTCTGGTGATTAAAGATCCTATCACGTCACATCTTCCAGGGCCAGTGATTAAAACAGAATCATCATGCAGCCTCTAATGAACTGCAGCTTGATGATTTCATCAATAAATACATAACATTCACATCTATATTTGCAACTGAGTTCATTCATTGCTTGCACTTAAGGGATATGTCAATTATTGTGCAGCATAAATGAGTCATCAAGAGCAAGTATTTTGATTGACGCCTGCTTGTAATTAAGCATATTATTCAGACTTGAAGAACTTGATTTCAGGACTTGGACTTGAGTCCACGAATCAGATTTGACTCCGATATAAGCCCTAATAATAATGACCAATAACTGAATATAGAATTGAGCGCTGCTGACCTGAACTTGGACTCGGACTCTAACTGCATTTAGACTCAAATCAGAGATGAGTCCTCAGATTTTACTGTTTTGACCCAGAAATTTGAAAAGGTTTATTTCCCTTAGAATACATCTGTAAAAGCTGAGCTGTCTTATATTCGGGGTCTAGACTTTAAACACCTTGACTGTTACATCCACAATGACTGGTGGAGCAGAGCCAGCAACCTGCATATATGCCTTAGGCAGGGTTCACTCTGGAAAAACTTTGCATGAGATGAAAGCAAGCCACACTGCACAGACGTGAAATGTTTTGATAATTAATTTACAGCATGTTATATGACGCAACTGGGCATGCATTCAATGTTGGCTGCAACAGAAACATAGCCAATTATATTACGGAGTCTAAACGCAGCATCATTGCTTCATCAACACGCAGCCACATTAGGTTGCTGCCAGTGCACTGGTGATTTGAGTTGTGGTGTTTGCAGTAGTGGTGTTCATGAACTTTGAAAAGAAAAGAAAAATGCATAAAAAAAAACAGAAATAATCTTTCTTTTTTATTTCGAGTTCCACTTTTTTCTTCGCTAGGCTCCATCGTGTTTGGTGTCCTGTCCTGTATCAGCGTGCTCATGTTTACGTCATTTCACGGTGCGTTCCTGGTTAGCTGACAGCGATCGTAGAGGCAGCGACAGGCAGACACACGGAGATGATTCCTCCAAATTCCTCTTTCCTTGAAAGCTGCTGCAGCCTGTCTTCGATCTCTTCGATCACTTGTATCTTTCAGTTTGGCTCATGCCTCGCTGTGAGATGCAAAACCTTTTTTTTTTTTTTTTTTTGAGCCACGACAACAGATCTTTTTTCCCACAATTGTGCATCTCCTCCTTGAGACTGCCAAGATCGTACAGTGTCCTTACAATTAGACATTTAAACATAACATCTTTACATTTCCAAGGGGGTTGAGAGATGCAGAAAGATAGAAAAGGTCCTGAAAAAAATGGCTCAAAATTAAGATGATGACAAAAATGACGCAAACTTTTGATGATGGTGATACCGCCTGCAGAGTCGACAAACAGCAGCTGAGCAGCAACAACATATCATATAACACCACGTAAAGCCCAGCAAGACTGCTTATAAGTCAGTTTGAGACAACCGATCGCTCTCATGGAACTGAGTGGAGGGTGTGTATAAGTCTGTAACTGAAAAGAAAAAAAGAAGGAATGAATGACTATACATCAATAGAGCCATTAGTCTAGCTGGGTGTAAGCCTTGAACTACCGCCAACAACTTTAAACCCATTTAAATCCTTTATGTAGAAATTTGTATGAAGCTGGTATGAAAACAAGAGAAGAAAAAGCTGCTACTGAACACTTTATCGATGGCTTACACAGATGTTTAGGCATGTGTAGGTTTTCTCTGGGTACTTCAGCCTCTTCCCACAGTCCAGAAACATTGTACATGTCACGGTGATTCGTGAGTCCTGGTTTTAAATTAGTGTGGAAGTAAAGTGGACACGGTGATGGATACATGTACGGAGCTATGCTGCTTTACCTCAGTTGAATTTTGCCTGCAATGACTCCATTTGAAAGAAAACATCTTGTCATTGAACAGAGAAGCTGAAGTTAGCAAAGTTTTAATTAACCCTAACCTATTATGTCCAACTCATCCATCTATAAAAATACAGAATTTGCAACACTCATTCCCTTGACATCAAGCACTGAATAAAATATCACAGATGTAAAAGAATAATGTTGGATATTCGCTTGTGTGGCCTTCCTGCAGTCCAGACCATCGCATATTTATATATATATATGCATAAACTTATTAGATATCCA
>JBAMYA010046843.1:0-10776 GCA_037176975.1 Arrhamphus sclerolepis | reverse complement strand
AGCGGGAGTGTGTTTAATGTCAGTCAAACAGAGCACAGAGGGGTCAACGACAGGTTAACCTGTAGCTGTTGGAACTGACCCATGAGGAGAGACCACAAAGTCACAACTATAACTTTGCAGATTTTGACAGAATATGCCAGAGGCTCCCACAATGAGGAGGAAATGGTGCTGTGACTGAGACTGGGAAACTACTTACATCTGGGTGAAACCAGTGGAGGGCAATTCTCAGAGGATTTTTCTTCCCTTTTTTTTCTTTTGAGTAATTTTTCAGCTTCACATGGAGGATTCTTCTGTAGCCAGACTTAATTTTACAATGCCACAACTTATGCCAAGTTTAAAAAAAAATTCCCGTGCATAGTTGTGGTAAATAGGCTTTTCAGTTCTGGCATAATTTCTTAAAAGGAGCTCTATAATTTTTTGCACTGCCTGCTTTTGAGGTATTTTGCACTATCGGATAATCTTGCTCATTTGCTGAACAGTTGCTTGTCTTCCCATTTTATGTAACCAGACGCTCCACTAATTGTAGGTTGGATGTAATAGAATGTGGAATTGAAATTCTTTTTTTTTCTTCTTTTTGGAGGATGTGAACTCCTCCTCTGCAGAAATTTAAATCCCCAATGTGGTTTCAGAAGTAATGCAAAGAAATCCACTCAGTGCAACAGAAAGAAAGGGGACCCCCGACTCCCCCAGAAAAAAAAAAACAAAAAAACCTGAGGCTGTTGTTTAAAGCAGGAAAATGCACAAAAGGATGTTAACATCTTCTACCATTTCACCCTCTTAAAATGATCTGTAGTCTTGCCAGAACTGGTCTGTGTTTTCTGAATGCGGGAGACATGTAACTTTTGATCCGTAACTATTCTTCGTTTTGTTTTCTTTGAGCTTTGAAATTCAAATCTCAATACTACTTTCTATGTACATATTGTTTTGGATTTTTTCTTAAACACCATAAATCATGTGAATGCTGCATTCTTTTCTTGTTTGTAAATATTCAACAGCCATTTAGACCCAAATGATACTGGAAGGGGACATTTAAATATCTAAGGGGGACAAATGACCCCCTTAGACATTTACCTATCCCCCCTCCAGTATCAGTACCACTTCTAACAGAGTTGAGGGTAGGATTATAAATATTCCTCGAAGAAAAGGAAAAACCCTGCAACTTTATTTTACATTATCCGTTACACATCAGTCACCATTAACTATTGCATGCTACATATGACAAGTGATTGCAACCTCCCAAATGCTATCTCCAAATGTTATTATCTCTCAATCACCTAACTTGTAGGTATTTTGTGTTTGTCAATGGCAAGAGGCAGAAATCAAAGAAGAGGAAAATTTCTTTGACACCTAGTAATGCTCGCCGATCAGTTTATGGTGAGTATAACTCATTGCACGTTACAGAATCCAATTGAGTATTAATGCATTAAAATATCCAAGATTGCAAATCAGCAATCAGGATGTAATTCTAGCACTAGTGAACTTCTTTTTTCTTTTATGTCAGAGTGAGTATGGATATCTTTGCACAAGACTGAATGTAAGATTAAAACAACGGCTTTCAAAATTTTGTAATCATTAAACATGCTGGGAAAATTGCAGTTACATGTTTCTTTGTCTGGTCGTGTAACCATGTTTGACGTACGGTCCTGAAAAATCTCAGTTTGGAGGCCTGTGTAGATACGTAGCCTGAAATAGAAAATGTAATGAAAAACGTAAAAGGTTTCCCGATTACTATCAATCACTAATGACATGTGATTTGGTGAGATGGATGTATGTTTCCATAAAAGTACCCAGAGGGGAACCTTTTTTTTTTTTTTAATGTAGCTAATGGCAAATACAATGTCTGGTCATTTCACATAGGCTTTTGTTTGTTTTTTTTTGATAGAAATTTAGATCCTAATCCTACCAAGCTATATTACTTTATTCCACTGGAATGATGATGAAAAAAAGAAACAAAAAAAACCTCTTCCTCATAATAAACAAAATCTATAGAGGCACTAAAGATAATTACATTTTCTAAGCCATTACAAAACGTTTAAAATGGAATGTTTCATCTTTCTGTTTTCCTGTGTTTTCAGAATCAAGGGCATATCATTGTCCCACACCCCAGGGTCATCAGAGCAGCTGAGTCTCCAAGGCTTTTCTCACCGTCTGACCAGGGAAGAAATCGAAAGTCCTGTTCAGCAAGAACAAAACATGTCAATTTCTCTGTTGATTCAATTTGGGAAAAGGAGTCTGTGAGATAAAGCTGGTGTTATTTATCATGGTTAAGGTAGCACTCAATATTGAACTATGTTAATTAGACCTCTGTAGCTAAAAACAATGAATGTGGGAAGCAGCGCTTCCACAAATAATTTCTACCTATGGATCAATTGATCTGAAGTCAGCTGTAGCAGGCTTTCTTAGGTTGAGTCACTTGAAGGAATAAATATCCAGTTACAGCTTGATTACCCTCCTAAAGAAAAAAATATCTCTTTAGAAGCTAATTTGGAAGATAAATACCAGTGTATCTTGTGACTGTAAACAAATATAATGCCATGTGTTTTAAAGAAAAAGAAGCACTGTTCATACAATAACAGTTTGTAATTTTGATAAGGACACTCCAGCTAATACAGCAGCTCTATTTTGTTTCATTTTTATTTAAAAATAAAAATCACTGTCATTGATTAAAAGTAACCCATATTAATAGATTTGTATGGAGGATGTATTGAAAATATTGAATACTTAATCGCTCATACTTGCATATTATCAAACCTGTTGCTTCTCTGTGGTTTTCCTAACAGTCAACAAAAGATGAAGCCTGAAAAAAATCAAAATGTTATCACGTCAAAAAGATCGGATTAAATATTCGTCTTATGTCAGCATGCAGTAATAGTACAGTGAGCTTGACACAGAAGGAGGGCTTGACACAAATAAAAGAAGAAGAAAATGGCTCTCAAGTTTGCAGTAATAGGCAAAGCAGCTGCACATCCAATGCTGTTCTTCGTTTATGCAAATGAACTGTGGTAAAACGTAAAAGTTAAAAGAAAGAGTTGATATACTGAGACAACTGCATGGATTTTTAAATCCAAAAGCAGAGCTACAGGGCCTTCTTTTATCTTATCTTTTTTTTTTTTTTTTTCTTTTTGGTGTTTTCTTCCAACTTTTTAAGTTGAGCTGTCTTTCATTCACACATTCATTTCACACACAGTTCTTGTCTCACTGCTCTGTTTCTTTGACCTTCAAAGATTTGTGGTTTATTATATTTGAGTGGGAGCCAGTAAGATTGACTCCAGAGAGGAAAAAAAAAACAACAAAAAAAAAAAAAACAGGCAACCCACAAAGGCAACCCACAAAGGACAGTATGCACTGAACTCCAAATGCACTTTGGATTTACTTTTTTTACAACATTAGTCTTGTTTCCTCATAAGCACATATATATATATACATACATATGTGTATATATGTGTGTGTGTGTCTGTGTGTGTGCCTTTTTCTTGAGTCAGATACAGAAATAGGAGTCAGCCAAACCGGGGCAGACCAGCTAACTGTGGTGTTATGGTTTGGAATTCATTGTGATGAGGCAGGATGTGGGTGGCCATCTTTCTCCCGAAAGAAAGCTGCGGTGCCATGACTATATTCATCTGGGCATTTTTGGTCCTGGAGATATCTTTGCAGATACGCACAGGATGACTGTTTGCGTGGGCTGTCAGGGAATGATGGATCCAGGCACAAAGTCTTGGGAGAAAATGAAACGGCAGCAGAAGAAACACCACATTAAGGCAATCTACTGCAAAAGAGACAGCTCTGAGCACAAAGCTCAAGAGAGTTTTCATATTCCAGATAATAAAGATCCCAATCACTGGATGTTGTAGAAAACAGTAAGAGGGAAAAAATGAAAAGAAGAAAATGTATTCAAAGCTCAACAGAAGCAAAAGCATAATATACCCTAAAGGGGGAGTATAGAAGCAGGCACTGGTCAGTGAAAATTAATTTTGTAGAGCCTAAAAGAGGTAGTGATTTACTTGTTGCTTATACAGAATTGTGTTTATGCTGAAGGTCATATCATACAGCCTGGCAGGCAGATATACTTTTCAGAGACTCTAGTTAAAGTTTAAACTCACTTTAGAGTGAATATGAGGCTGAGAAGGCTGTTTATTCTGTAATAGATAGAGATCACTTTGGGCTCCAACACTGATAATGAACTTTAAACCAGCATAGACGATTTATATTAATATTTTCCAATATTAAGATACAAGCTTCAGTTTCATTTCTACTGGAGAACTTTTAGGGAGTGTTTTCTCCTCCTTGTGATCTTCCATTAAAAACCACCTTAAATAATGTACTCTTATCCTGGTCATTACTTGTGACAATTATATATTGCATAACGACTCTATGCTGTAGAATGAAACAAGCTCAGAGAGTTGACGTCATGGTAGAGGCAACTAAAAGAGTCAGGAAAGTAATGATGGAAGAAAAAATGAGAGAGTGACTTTGCAAGAGTGAAGAAAGTGAATCTTTGATAGTGTCATAAAAATGACCTAACCTCCATGCATACAGGGGAACCAGCTGAATTACAATTAGAAAATGTTTTCTGCCATTTTGATGTTATATCTGGAGAAGAACAATGGAGCTGAGCTTTTCAACACCGTAAGGCTCTAGAACTATATAATTATAAAATGTTAAGCAACAGGATGTTTTAAAGATTAATTTAAATCAATGCTGAATACAATTTCCTAACCCAGTCCCCCTATATTTGAATACCCCTTGAGTTAATGGGGGTAATGGCTGAAATATTCCCTCAAGGAATGGGACATAATGGTATATTGCCAGTTCGCACTGATTCCTTTCACATGCATTGTAAGCAGGTGCTTCAAAGATATTTTTCAACCAAAATAAATTAGTAATTTGCATGTTTTTAAATGTGGATGCATCCTCTAATGAAACATAAATAACCTAAATAATTTACCACAGCAGGAAGGAAGAACAGTTAGGCCTATATCACACCATCTTTCAGATAATGCATTTGTGTCTCTTTTGTCTTTGTAGGACCCTTTAATGGACATATCAGTGAGGTGTATGGAAGTGAAATTGTCTTCAAGACCAGGAAATGCTGGTGAATCACTTCACGTCAGATATGATTCTTCTGGAGAGCTAGTTAGCATGTTTTAACATTACCGACATCCATTAAAGTTGAATTATCATATGCAAGTTTTACGTGTTATGTTGATGTTTACGTGCAGCCTAAATCAGACACTCCAATCCTAAGTGAATCTGAACACACTGTCTCTTAGTATTAAATCCAAAATGGAGGGATGAGGCTGAGTAGTTGGAACAAGTAGTGAAATGGGACTTGGCCTTAATATCTCTGTGAATTCTAATAGGTGTGATTCTGTGATTCTGTTTGTACAAACTGGGAATTACTCACTCAGTCTATTAAATGGCCTGTCATGCTTCTTCACAGAGGCTGCTTTATAAATGTTTGCTGCTGTAAGCTCTTCTCTATACCACCTTTCAGACATGCTGTCCTATCCATTAATCTGACAGCTACTGAGCGTGTGGGCTTCATGTGTGAGTGAGCACCCCGGTGCTTTACCATACGAGTCAGCACAGTAATCTTACAAGGTTGTACCCAGCAACACTTGCGTATCATTTTCCTCTCGGCACAAGTTTGAACTTTATGCAGTCATTTTAACGGACAGGCATGCACAGAGGCTGAGAGTCTTATCGGGCATATCTTTAGCTTTCAGGAGCAATCCTGCAGACTGTGTCATCAAGTAAAAATGGCACAGCACAACAGGTGCATCTTTAAGCATTTTTGACTCTGCTTGAGTCAGTTGTATAGGAAGAAATTCAGGAAACAAAGGAACTGAAAGCTTTTTCTAAAGTTTACAACAACTACACTTGTTGTTGTGAATGCAATACAAACCTTTGATAGTAAGAGGCCGAAAAAAGTCTGCAATCAGACCATGCATTCAATAAACATGCAGAAAAATAATATCTTTAACTGTTTTCCTCCATTGCCTATATAGATTATAAAATCAAAACCTGAATTGCTATGATTGCTTTGGCTTTTTTTTTTTTTCCTAAATAAAATACACTGTGGGGACCTCAGCACTAATGTACTGCACACATGGGCACAAGTCTGCAATACAAAGTAGACCAGTGTGTGAATGACACTATAAGGAATATAATACAAAAGTGACGTACACCTGATCCCTGACAAGAACCCCTCTCATTTAATTTAGCATGTGTTGGTTCTGGGCCACGGTTCACTTTTGGCCTCATGAGCTTTGCAGCACTCCAATATTTATCAAAACTATCTGACGTTGAGAGGGTGCCTCAGTTAAAACCAAGATAAGATGGTCTAAGGTGAAAACGGCGTTTAGAAGTGTTCAAATTAGCCTTAAATAAACTAGAAAGCCATCCATATGGGTGCTGTGTGAGTGAAAGAAACCTTTGGGGACAGGTCCTAATGTGATTTCAACATTCTAATGAATGTTTTTGAAATAATATAATAGACTGCAATTTTGTATTAGCCTGCTATGAAAACTGTAGATGATTTAATTAATCATTTTTGTTGTTAAAGGGTATTATTCACATGCAAACATCATTAACATATAATTGTAATTACACAGCTAGAGCCTCATGTTGAATTTTGCGCAAAAATCCTGACATGAATCAAATGTATGCAATGGTTAGTGAATAATTGATCCGGTGGGCTGTACTGTCTCCTGAATACTAAACAGTAACAGTCATCTGAAGTGCCATTAGGGACAGTATACAGTAATTACTCAACATTTCAAATGCTGACTGCAGAATCAACCAAGCGTTTTCTCCATCTGCATATTGAGTTCACATTCATTACCAATGGCAAATGCACATATACATGTACATATACCATCACAGTAGCTCATGTTAGGAACAGCTGATTGATCTTTCATGAGTTCGTGTTATGGGTAAATGGAGCTCTGTGTTATTCAGACAGGGGTGCTCACTCACTACTGCCCCCATGCCTCCCCAGGCTCTGTTTCCAACCGCCGCCACAGAAGCACATCAATCATCTCTCATGGCCAGACACTTCAATGGACATGGAATATTGATATGGCTTTCAAGATGTGGGGCATGAACATGATCTCTGACATCTATCAGCCTTGCTTTTTCAGCTGCTCTACATATAGCCTCTGAAGTACTGGTGGATCTGTGTACAGGTCATTTATTTAAAGGCAGCTTATATCTGGTGTACTGAAAGGCTTTTATGGTAGCTTCAAGTTTGGAGCAGCTGGAGTGGATTGGTACTGTGTCTTGTCAAATTTTTCTGTCTTGTTCTTGTTTTCTAGTCATGAATGGACCAGCATGGACACTTCCAGCCTTGTAAGGTTAAGTGTCTATTGTATTTGGTGATTGTTTACGCTTAATTTGTGTGCATTTCTGAAGGTGTACATTTGTCTGTCAAAACTCTACAATAAGCTGGTGAATGACAACCTCTTCCTGCATATGGCCCCTAATTACTCTCTGTTGATACTTCAGGGAAACATACATCTCCCTGGAACAAGAAGTGTTACTGTCACTATGGATAAAATAATTTATCTTTCTGCCAGTCGTCTAGTTTCACCAGGGTCCCCTAGTTATTCCTGCTATTTGCAATTCATGGAGATTTACTGCTTTATATATCATTTGAGAATCCCTTTAAATTTGAAATTATCAGTCAGAAGAAAGATTTGGTGGATTTAGCTCTTTAAAGTTACACAGAATACAAGAAATCAAAAGAAAGAGAAGTTTATGTCTATGCAAATATTCGTGAAATGTTAGCCTTTTGGCTTTTAAGGTCAAAGAGACCCTGGTCCAGGTGGAATTCTGTAAAGATACATGTTTGTAAAAACCTTAATATGTTCAAGGATTACAGAATTTTAGGCCAGATGTAGTGAGACCACCACACACACATAATAGACAATAAAATCATATTGATTGGAATATTAGTCCTTTTCTTCCCCTTTCGGTCATATCGAAAGAAAGAAAGAAAGAAAGAAAGAAAGAAAGAAAGAAAGAAAGAAAGAAAGAAAGAAAGAAAGAAAGAAAGAAAGAAAACTTGCACCACTTGCTTACTCTCGGAACCTTAAACAACAACTTGCAATAAAAAAGGGCAATCATCCCAAACAAAGTGACTCAAAATTAGAGAAAATGAGCAAACATACAAGCAGGTTTGACATTAACTTCAAGATGACGGTGGTAAATTCTGAAAAGGTCATCAAATAATTGGTGTCACAAAATGTAATGTAGTGATGACAAGCCCAGAAAGTACATCCAAAAAATGTCTAATCTAAGAAAAGTTTACCTTGGTCCCCAAACTGGCTACTTCTGTGAAATTGTAAAAATGAATAAATAAATTAAGGATTGCCCAATTCTCAAACCGTCATGCAATTAAAAGCTAGAGAGTTTAGTACCCTCAACACTAAAGGCTCTTTGCAGTGCAGGATGTCTTGAAACTTTACAGAGAAGCTGCTGTCTTTTCAGTGCATTGTAAAGAATGTGCAATGCTAATTTATTAAATTTACTAATTAATTATTTTAATGAAACATCCCAGCTCAAAATACATGCAAAGAAGGAAGAGATGTAGGTTATAAGCCTGCAATAAATGATCTTATTTTAACAACACATTAATGCAACACAAAACAAATAAGGAAAACCATGAGATTTTTCAACAAGATCAAAAAATAAAGGTTCACGTGCATAGATGTTTGAGCTGTAAAGGCAAATTATCTCTATCTCTGTCTCTCTCTCTCTCTATCAGCAGGTCAGAGGGAGCTGCATTGTGTCTTTGTAGACCTTGATAAGGCATCTAAAAGGGTGTCAAGAGAAGAGCTCTGGTATTGTATGAGGAACTCTGGAGTAGCAGTTGTAAGACTGTGGTAAGGTGTGCTGTAGATGTGAGAGAGGAGTTCAGGGTGGAGGTGGGACGGCATTCAGGAGCAGCTCTGAGATCCTTCTTGTTTGTTATGGTGATGGATGGGTGTGGTATGAGGAAAAAGAATATCGGCAAGAATGAAAGGAAAAGTGTGCAAGACGGTGGTGAGACCTGTAATGTTGTATGGTTTTTAGAGAACACGGCACTAAGGAAAAGGCAGGAGGCAGAGTTGGAGATAGCAGAGGTTAAAATGCTGAGGTTTTCTGTGGGAGTGATGAGGATGGATAGGATCAGAATGAGTACATCAGAGGGACAGTTAGATGTTTTAGAGAGAAAGTCTGAGAGGCCAAACTGGTTTGTACATGTACAGAGGAGAGATAGTGAATATATCTGTAGAAGGAAGATGAGCTTGGAACTACGATACAGGAAGCCGAGAGGAAGACCAAAGAGGAGATTTAAAGATGTAGTGAAAGAGGACATAAAGTTAGTTAGAGTGAGAGAAGAGGATGCAGAGGACAGCGTTAGATGGAGGCTGATGATTCACTGTGGCGACCTCTGAAGGGAACAGCCAAAATGAAAAAAAGAAGAAGCTGTTATATTCAGTTCAGTATGCTGGTCCAGTACACATAATGGACTGTGAATATCCTGCACGGTCACAAATGGACATCCCAGCCAGCTGAGAAGGTGTCACTTTACAAGAAACAATAGGTATTCGTTATTTAAAGAGGCACAAGGAACTTTTGAATTTTTTTAGCTCAGAGAGTACCACTAAAGGTGAGTTACTTTTACAACACCCATTGCCTCATATTAAGTGTTTACAAACAAGGATAGAAGAGACACAACCTGAAATGAACCTGACCAGTTAAAGTAATAGGATTTTTATGCAAATTTCAATGTTTTTATTTGTCATAAAATTAATGCAATCTTCATAAGACATAGCTGTAAAGGGAATACTTTGGGCAATTTCCCTTGAAATTAGGTATGGGAAACAAGTACACTTTAGAAAAATAATCTAATAATCTTTAAAATATAACTGAAACTGATATTCTTACATGAAAAACGCATTTGTGCTGCTTTAACTGCACCAAATTTATTTCACCAGTAAACTGACAATTTATTCTTTACAGACTTCTTCTGATGTATATATGTTGCACTGTTTTAGTCAATAGTATCTCACTTTCTCATTTATGCTTGATGTTTGTGATCTTTAATATTTATTGTTGCACTGTTTTTGTACCTTGGCTCAAAAGAAATGACATTTCTGCTTTCTGAATATTATATGTGGTTGAAGGGCAATAAAGTTGACTTGAGTTGACAGGCCTAGGAAGGATGATATTAAACTGTATCTTGAATAATCACAAGAAGGGATGATATTACACTATACACAGGATATAGTGTAATATCACCCTAAGACTATTGTGGACATTTATTTGACATTTGATGTGGGAGTGAATGCTGATTAAAACTTTTCCATCAAGCTCAAAGGCAAGATGTTAGACACTGTAAGGGGCTTTAGTTGAATATTGGCACATATTACCAGTGTCCATATACCTCCAATAACATATCAATACATTGCTATATGTATTTGCTTAAACTAAAAAGCTCCTTGTAAATTCCAATCCACTGCGCATGTGAACAATCAGTCATGAAAATATTAAAATAATCATCATCAGAGCATAAAAAAACTGAACAAACTAATCTAGAAGCTGGCTCTCTTCTGGGGATTGTTCTGGAGCTGAATGAGGAAAGAAGGATACTTCATGAGATGACAAGCAACCCTGAGTATCCTCTTGTAAACACAAAAATTCAACAGAAGACTGTCTTCAGTCAGAGGCCTCTTCAGATCCATTGCAACACAGATCACTACAGGAGATCCTTCCTGCTTGCAGCTAGAA
>JBAMYA010046842.1:0-10777 GCA_037176975.1 Arrhamphus sclerolepis | reverse complement strand
GCTTCGGCCCCGGAGGAAGTATCTCTCCCCTGTGTCTCCCGACCACGGTCAGAAGACGAGAGCAGGAACGGTTAACACTGCTATGCATAAAAACAATCATAAATCATTGCATTTTTGTTCGATTTAAAACTACCCATTCACCATCATCAGTATAACTGGTTCCAATATGTTAATTTTGAGCATTTAAAAGGAGAAAACGCATCACTCTGTTATTCATCATTGTGTATACCACACTGAACATGGACCAGAGTAAGCAAAGGAGAGAGTTATCTGAGGAGCTCAGAAAGAGAATTATAGATAAGCATGCTAAAGGTAAAAGCTATAAGACCATCTCCAAGCCACGTCATGCTCCTATGGCAACATTTGTAAATACTATTGGAAATATAAGGTCCATGGGACTTCAGTCAGCCTTCTAGGATGTGGCTGGCAAAGGAAATGCAATTCCAACTTGATCATAAGGATAGTGCAGAATGTAGCTAAAACTCCAAGGAAATGCAAAGACATTCAAGCTGAACTCCAAGGTCAAGGTCCCTGTCTGAATACATCACCTGTTCCTTTATGATCAATATCAATGGAAGGGGACACAGAGCTTCATATTTAAAAGACATAAACAGAGCAAACTAAAATGACTGAAATGTTTTATTATTATGTTTGGACTGAAGATCATTTTCATATTCACAGATGGAAAACAAAAGATAAGATTTCAAAGAAGAAGCCACCATACATAATGCGAAAAACAAAGAAGTCCTATATATTGACGGTCTCATTTTGCGGCACATGCCAGGAGGAAGAAGAGGGTGTGGGCTTGATTCTGCACAAGTAACATCAGCATGTCAAGATTATGAAGTGAACCTGAAGGAAAACCTATTATCAGGCAGCTTAGACTCAGTCTAGTCTAATGCCGTAATGGCACTGGACTAGTATTACCTGAGGACCTGTGGTTGTATCTAACAATTGCAGACAACATTTGTGATGTTAATCGGGTACAAATGTGCCATGTCTGTGATTTGTAAAGTGAAAATTCCACCCCAAACTATGAACCCTTTTTCAGTCACAACACAGAGGTCATGGGATAATTTTAATCCCAGCGCACATGTCAGTAATTCAGTGAATTGTGGGAAGGATTTTCTTATTTCAAGAAATTTGTAAACATTAAGCTTTACGCAGAGACCTATGAAAAGAAAGAAGTTCAGAGCAGCAGAATGAGAATGATGAGATGGATGGCTGTATGTGGCCAAAACAAAACAAACAAACAAAAAAAAAACTGTAATTGTTACTTCAGCAAAAGTGCTTGTTACTGTTCTGTTTACTGTAACTACAACAGTAAGAAAATATGTCACATTCAAGTGCCCATTTTATTGTTTTATTATGTGCCTCAATCCACACCGTGACTATTTTTAGGGTCTCGTCTTGTCTCTCTCACTCTTCATTTTTACTGCCATTGCTCATTTAATTGCAACACAGCATGTTACGTAATGCAAAACTCTGACAAAACATCTGTGAATTAATATTTGAAAAGTAAAGTCTGTGTAGTAAAACACTGACTTCGGTCATGCTGCCTGGATGTGGTATAGCAAACACAGAGATTGTGGTTTAATTTAAAAATGACTGTAGGTCCACAGATAATACAGGTACAGTATGAATCGGACATAAGACTGAGGACAGATTAACGGCTTCTTCAACATGATAATGACTCAAAATACAAAACTGCAGCAGGAAATTGTTGGGAGACCTCTAATGATTCATTCATCCCCTTTCCTCTCTCCACTGTCTTTATTATTCATTCACATATGTCATTACTATTATAATCTTTTTGTTTATCTTCTGTTCTTTAGAAAAGTGATTTTGTACATGTTTGTGTTCTTTCCTCCCCCTTTCTCAAGCAGTTGAGGCAGATGTTTTCCCTTTGTGAGACTAGTTCTGTTGAAGGTCTCTTCCTGGACAAAGGGAGTTTATCACAACTGTTGAAGCCACTAATTTTACTTCCGTAGACAGGAATTGAATTCAGGCAGCTCATGAGGTGAAGTGGTTGTCTTTCAGTCAGTAGATGCTTTGATTCCCAACATCCTCAATCCACATGTCAAAGTATTCTTTGTTTGGAAAGTAACCAGATTCCACCTTGTCTGCCAAAGTGTTTCTCTGTGCTGTGTTTGCTGAAATAATGTGTCGCGAACCCCAAGGCCAAAGGTTTCCCCAGCAGAACATTACATTGTCACAAAGTAATCAATGTTATAAACTCTTCTGAAATGTAAGAAACGCAGCAGATTTGGAAACTTGACAAATATATGACATGAACAGTAAACAAGACAATAAATAAATCATCATCCTTGGAAGACTTTCATTTGCTACTGTTTACTTTAACTCGCCACTTCTGTCCCTGAGCTTAAGAGCGGAAGAGCTCAGAGTCGCTGCTATGGCAACAGCACAGGGCTCTGATCGGCATCACAGTCAGCGATGAGCTCCTGGGCTTCAGGGAGTAACAGGACTAAATGAAGATTCATACATGAGATAGAAGAGTCTGTTTGCCCTATATATTGTAGTATGCTAGTGTGTTTTCAGTTCTCAGAAACATTTTTTTTTCCCCCCTTCTGATTGGTGATTAGTAAGCACAGTCATGCTGGGGGATAACAGCGTGGACTGAACGTTCTCTTGCTTTCTGCTGCTGAGAACCACTCACACACATCAGACCATGCCAGCACACATGGTCCCAGACACCTGACACTTGCTAAACATCAAGGTCAGAGCAGAACAGCATGTAGCTGAGTCAGATCACACAGCTGTACCACTGGGAAGCTAATGACCTCTTCTAACTCCCTTTTCCCTTACGAAACAGATGCACGCACGTAAGCAATGTAGTATAAAGTGTGTGTACTGCAAGCAAGGATGCGATCACACAAGCACATACTCAATGTGATATTCAGATAGCTAAACAACTCATCGTTTCAATTGCATGGCATTTTTGATTTGTTGACCTACTTTAACACTGAGATGGAATCACCATGTAAACAAGAGTCTTACTGTCATTACTCTCTTTGTGACACCAGCACTTCCAGAAAAGGGGTTGTATTTCGAGGATAAATATGTTTCTCATTGGTAATAATATCTACGAGAGAGTAACAGGAGCACAAATCAGCTTCATGCATATAAAGATGAATACTTCGAAGTGGCGTAAAATGGCAGAAGAAAATGTGAGCAATATGCAGTGACAGCCTCAAGCTTCAGCTGAACTGGATGTGAACTGCAGACTCATAAAATTACATTATATCACGTCACCTCCGTACTTGCATTTGCTCTCTGTCATTTATTTCACATTGAATAAGTAATTCTTGTTGTGTGCGAGACATTGCAGAAAAAAAAAAAAAAAAAACTGCTGAGAGTTTATTGTGTGTCCTAAAACAAACTGACATTGGCCGCTGTGCATGCCACTGCACTGGCTGAAACAGAATTCCCAGCTGAGGACTGAACAGTACAGTGGGATTTATGTCCAGATGGGGAAAGTATCCCCTGAGCAGACTAAGCAGTATGGTTTGCCCAGTGGGAAAAAGCCGCTTCATCGTTGTATTGATTTGTACCGGGGCTTGGCTACCCATATCATAGCATGGAGTTCCATGATTGATTACTGTTATCAATGAGTGTCACCAAACAGAAGCGCCAGTGAAGCCTCTTCATCGAACACTGACAATCCACTCTTTTACCATTTGAAAAGAAAACAGGAGGAGAGCTAGAGCTGACAGATTTGGTGTGTGTCTCGATTTTGCACAGTATGTGTGTGCATGCATGGCAGAGGCAGAAAGAAGCACCTGAATTCAAATCGCATTTACTGTTGCAAACGAATAAGCATAAGCTGATTTCATAGAATGTTTAACAGCAAAACAGTGACTGCAAAGAACAACTTTTCTGCAGATGGAGCAAAAACAAGTCTGCAATACATTCTCTTCTACAGACTTCATATCAGATTGAGTTCTTCAGGTAGACAAGGTCATCATTGTCAGTGATTTCAACATTAATGTGGATGTAGAGAGTGACAGCCTTAGCTCTAGTTTTACTACTCTAGTAGACACGGTTGTCATTGAGTTCCAGAAGAAAATTATTAAAATAATTCAATTTAGCTTGGAAAGATAGTCTCATAGTGGAATTAAACAATCTCCTCGTGAAGATAGAAAAAACATATTATAATATTGTTAATTAAAGAATATAAGAATACCTTAAATTTCTTTTCAGCACTGTAGCCAGACTGACCCAAAGTCACAGCTCCATAGAGTCATTCATTCCATCATATTTAACTGGAGTTAACTTAATGAACTTCTCCATCAAGACCAAAGAGACCAAATTTATGATCTCCTACCAACTACGTAGATTAAATTAGACACCACAGCAAACTTGGAATCAGATGTATTAGCTTGTTCTTCCTGAAATTGCTTCCCCACTGTTGATATTTGTAAATTATTCTCAGCTGTTTCTCACTCAAAGCCATCTACATGTTTACGGGACTCTAGCTTCTGAGCAATTTAAAAAAAAGTCTTCCTACTTTTTGTTCTGTAGGAAGTGATAGTGAATCTGTCTCTGCTCTTGTGCTCTTATCATGTTACAAGGGATGTATTGACAAGATATGTAAAAAGAGCTTTAAAGATTGTAATTAAACCTTTACTCAAAAAGACATCTTTGGATTCTGAAGATATAGCCAGCTACAGATCTATTTCCAACCCTCCTTTTATTTTCACAATTCTTGGGAAAGTTGTTGCAAATCAACAAAATCAAATGAGAGTTTCAATCAGGTTTTAGACCTCATCGTAGCACAGAAACTTGGTCAAAGTCACCATTGACCTTCTCATAATGCCTGATAGTGAATCTGTCTCTGCTCTTGTGCTCTTTGATCTCAGTGCAACATTTGACAACATCAACCACTGGATTAAGTTGTAGCAGGTTGTAAGAATTAGAGGATTTGCATTAAAATCGTGTGTCATATTTTTCAGACCCATTTCATTTGTCCATGTAAATGATTGTTCCAGGCGTACTACTTTTCTCCTTATATATGCTTCCTTTAGGAAACTAAATTAGGAAACATAATATCATTTTTCAGTGTTATGTGTTATACTCAACTATGAATGTCCTGGTGACCACATGAAGCTAATGAAATAGCCTTATAGGATGCATGCATGAAAGATGTGAAGACCTGAATTTTATGCTTCTCAATTCAGATAAAACTGCAGCACTCTTGAGTAATACAATTAATACAGATCACATTTCCTTCATCTCTTCATGTCATTTTTGAACAAGACCTGTCTTTGAACTCACATGTGAAACAAGTCACAAAGTTCACTTTGTTTCTTGTGCAATATTAGAAAAAAGAAGCATCCTGACTTAAGGAGATATAGAAAAATCAGTCCATGTTACCGCTACACTGGATTATTGTTACGTATTGCTTTCTTGCTGTACAAACAGTCATGTTAAAGTTTTTAACATTTTTAACCAGTTGAAGGTTTGTAACTTAAAAACCTTCAACTGGTCTAAAATGCTGCACAAGGAGTAGTAACTAGAACTGAGAACAGTGATCAGATCTCACCAGTTCTAGCCTCATAACATTGACTCCAGTAAATCTAGAATGGAATTCAAAAAATTACTTTTTACATACAAAGCCTTGAATGATTAATCTAAAAACTAACATATCTGGCAGACCTCATAATTACTGTCCCAGTAGAACACTCCACTCCCTGCAGGTTTACTTGTTGTTCCAAGAGTCTGTAGGTCTAGAAAGGGTCTATCAGGCTCCTTTATTATGGAATCAACTACCAGCTTCTGTCCAGAAGACAGATTTCCTGTCTACATTTAAGGTAAAGCTTAAGCCCTCTTAGCCTTTCACTCTGTAGTCTCCTAGACCATTTTTTTCTTGTGCACTGAGCATCTTCAATATGTCTCTCTTATCACAGTTGAAGATTGTCCTGGATCATATAATGTCATTATCATTGTACATCTTCTGTAGCCTCTCCCTGTTCTTCCTCTGCAGGCCTAAGAAAGGTGTTTCCTTCTGCTAGCCATGAGATCATTCACATGATGAAAGCCTGAGTGTGACTTTGTGCATAAGAGTCACATCAGCATGTGTCTGCACATCCAAAGAGACCGGTTAGTTAGTTAATGACACTCTGCAGTGTGATTAATCCATCCTCATCATAATTTTTCTATTTTGTGTGATTATCGAGGAACACTCACCAGTGAATCTCACAATGTGACACCACAAGATCATGTTGTTTTTCACAATACTTGTAGTTCAGGCACATGCAGTCTGACGAAACTTTGCTGAATTGAAAACACCCTTAAAATAGTTTCTAGCATGATTCAGTGAATTTTATATGTATTGACATACAGTGCTCAGTATGAATGACACCCAGTTTGAAAAGTAGCATTTTAAACAATATCTTAATGAAAACAAAGAATTTCCAAAGTGTTAACAAGACAAAGTTTAATATAACATCTGTTTAATTTAACAACTTAGATTACACGTTTTCAGTTTTACTTAAATTAGGGTGGTGCAAAAATGAGTACGCCCCACAACAAAAACTACTACATCTATACTTTGTATGGCCTCCATGATTTTTAATGACAACACCAAGTCTTCTAGGCATGGAATGAACAAGTTGGTGACATTTTGCAACATCAATCATTTTCCATTCTTCAACAATGACCTCTTAAATGACTGGATGCTGGATGGAGAGTGATGCTCAACTTGTCTCTTCAGGATTCCTCATAGGTCTTGGATTGGGTTCAGATCAGGAGACGTACTTGGCCACTGAATCATTTTCACCCTGTTCTTCTTCAGAAATCCAACAGTGGTCTTAGATGTGTTTTTGGGATCATTGTCATGTTGGAAAAGTGCACAATGACCAAGAGCATGGAGTGATGGTAGCATCTTCTCTTTCAGTATAGATCAATAAATCTGTGAATTCATGATGCCATCATGAAATGCAGCTCCCCGACACCCTCAGCACTCATGCAGCCCCACATAAGGACACTACCACCATCATGTTTCACTGTAGGCATCATGCATTTTTCTTGATGCTATATTAAGCTTTGTGTTGTCAACATTTTGGAAATTGTTTGTTTTCATTGAGATTTTGTTTAAATTGTTACTTTTCAAGGGGATGTACTCATTTATGCTGAGCACTGTATTTACAATAGCAAATAAAAACAACAAGAGAATACAGTAATTTGGTATAGGTCTATCTTTCCATGTAGAAGTAAAAGTAATATTAGAGTAGAGTAATTTATGTCTCTTGAAATATATATATATATATATATATGTATATGTATATTTTATTTATATTACCTGTTTTAATTTAAGTTCTAAAGAGGTCGGTAAATACAACCTCAGTCACGTGGGCAACACTAGATACGCCCTAAACTTAAGAGCATATAGCTTCACCTGTAGAAGTAAAATGAAGTATACATTTCCAGTAAGCCTTTATCCATCACTTCATTCTCTACTACTTTTGGCATATTTATGATTGAGATTTTGGGATTTTGACTTACGTACAGCTCTCTTTATTGCATCGAGGTCTGGTCTTTTGAATGAAGCCAGTTTGAAGACATTTTTAATTTTTTTAAGAAAGAAAATATTTTTTTTTTTAAAATACAAATGAAGTGATGTGATGTGGAAATCATCATTGACACTCCATCTCTTCAGTTTCTCAGTTTCAATCTTTCTGGTACAGCAGCAGGAGCAGAATTTTTATTACTTTTTTTTTTTTCAAAGCATCATTATTGAGACTTTAAAAGGAGTCTTTAAAAATCTTGTCACCTTAAGATTGATGCTGAAAAATCACATTGGGAAAAAAATGTTTTAGCACCTCCAAAAAGCTTGTTAATGAGCCTTGTATCACAGACACCATCCCACTGATGTTTTCACTGTGTGAAAATATCTTTTAGCCTTCAATGTGCAGCATTTTCTGCTTATAATTACAAAGAAGTGCCAAAGGCTCTTCAATGAATTAAAAAAAAAAATCAATTTAATGAAGTACATTTGATTACCTCTCGCAGTCATAATGAAGAAGCAGCTCACTGCTTGGCTGAAATGTCAGGAAGTAGCTTGTGGGAAAGTTGAGGTGATGAACTAAAGTTGAATAAATTGTTATTTAACCACTTAATTCAGCAGTGAGGTAGTACTATCCACCACCAACATCTGGATTAAAAAATAGCCTCTACAATACTGTGTTTTTTCCATTTCCACAGAAAGCCTTCAGTTATCCTTCAACATTGAACAGCCTTCAAAACTAAATTCATACGTGCCACAAACTTTTACCATTCAGAATTACACATAATTTTAGGGAGACAAATTAATTGTACCACCAGAAGATATCAACTTTTTTTTTTTTTTGTCACATGTCATATTAACTGTAGCTGAAAATAGGCTATGCATAAATTTCCCTGTCACTTTTCGAGAAGTCATTTTTAGCAGAAATATTGTACAATTCAATATGGCTTTCAAGAAGCACCACAGGAAAGACCTTTACAGGCTCTGTCATTGTGTGTCAATGACATGGCATTATATTGTTCACTTACAAATATGAGAAAGACTTTTAAAAAGTATTGATCGAGTTGTGTATTCTATCCAACATTAGATTTTTATGTGTTTCTTCCTAAAAGCTTCTAATTGTTATGTAAATTTGCGGTTTTCTTCTCTAACATCATAGCAAGAAGCTTTTTAAAACAGCTTTCTCACATGAATGGCTCCATAATGAAGCTGTCACTCTCCGTGTGTCCTTGCAGGACTCACTTAATCCATTCAGAGTTGACGCTTCGTTCTAAACATCATTCGAAAACCTCACAGTTTCATAAAAAAGGCAAAGTTGTCATGTAAACCATGATGCTTTTATAGATTTTCCCCATCAAACAACACCAAACAAAACATAAAAAACTAATAATAATCTACTTGGAATTAGCGAGGCATGTTCTTAAAAACGTGACAGCATTTGTGAGGGAAATAATAACTTCCAAGAAGTATTATTACAACAAAGTAATAATCAACCAAACAAAAATGTTCTTATCTTATTTTTTGCTGTTCAATTCTCTGTGCAGATGACTAAACTACACAAATTCATAAATTTATTTGACACATTTATTTGCTTTTATTGTTCAAATTTTGCACATCAGATGTTTAGATTTTCTTGAGCTGAGGCAAATTTTTAGTTGTTATTTTATCTTAAAACATATCACTGTCCTGCAGTAGAACTCTTTAAGGGCACATTTGCATGCTCTGGCTGACTATACACAATCCACAATAATGCCTTCTTTCTCTCTGACATACTTTAATATGCCATTGTCATAAGAATTAGATTATTGAGTCAATTCTTTTCTCATTTGATACACAATCTCCATAGTAATGTAACAATGATTAAATAAAGAATTTTTTTATCCCCTTGTTGACAGTTTCCTTATTAATAAAATGTCAAAATCAGGTTATCTAATGCATATTAAAAACCAGGAGGGTGCATCTTGACTCACTGGCTCAAAGCTCATTTCAGGTGGTAATTTGCAGCCTATTTTCCATATAAAAGAGACACATTCCAGCTAATTCAGTCAGCTCTAAAGCCAGCAGTGGCTACGTCTGATGTAGTCATTTGCCGTTGTGTCCTGTACCTGAACATGTTGTGATATGTGCTCTGGCTCGGGTTTCTGTTGAATTTCTTCTAGTTGCCCTTTTCAGCTTTAACCTGCCACACACAAACACTTACGTCGCCACTTCCCCAGGGAAAGGAACTGCTGCCAGAGAAAGTGTTGTATTTTTAATTGTGCACCTTTCTGCCTTCGCAAACGGAACACTAAAGACTGCACCCATTACATCTCCTGGGACTGAATCAGACATCATTCACAACACACTGAACCTCAGCGCACACACAAACACACACAAACAGTTTTCAGCTGTACAAATGAAAGAAAGTGGAGTCTGATGCTGTCTGATGGAGTCTGTGGGAAAACAGTTTTGTGGGTCCGTGCTTCATAACTCAGAGGTGTTGAGGGGCAAAATTACAACAGCAGGAAGTTTTAACGGATTACAATATTAGATAGGCGAAGCATTAAATTAAGGCTGGTCCACTGAAATGTTGAAGGAAGGAGCTAAAGCAGTTTTTTTCCCTGTTATGTTTCAATTCAATCTTTATTGTGAGACCTCAAGAAATTATATAAATGTGGAATTACTATATCAATATAACAAAGCCTCTGCTAGCTTGCAATTGCTTTTATGCTTGAGAGATTATCTGTTACCCTATGTGCAAAACCAGACTCTGTATAATACAAAGAATGCAAATGTATCAACCCATTATGAGCCAGAATTGAGTAGAAGGCAAGAATACGCAGTCCCACATAATATTAAACATAACCAGAACCTGCAGTAGCAGAACTGCACATGATTCAAGTCCACTGGACAAACAACCGCAGATTTGAATTAAAAAGGTCCTGGTTTGGGTCTCAAGTTCAAGAATACTCATGAAGAACTATATTTTCTTTTTCATTCTGATGCGGTTTGACATCATTCTCTGATGATTTTCATAAATTTCTCATGACTGCACTAGTATGAATGAATAACTGGTGCTAAACTGTGAAGCCTGACCCACAAAATGGTGACAGCGGGTCAAAGTACCCTGATGTGTGACTACTCTAGTTCTAGCATACTGATATTCTGTAACTTTTATTTGAAGGTTTGTCTTCAACTGTGATGGACTGGCGACCTGTCCAGGGTGGACCCCTGCCTTTCGCCTGAAGTGAGCTGGGATAGGCTCCAGCAGAC
>JBAMYA010046841.1:0-10777 GCA_037176975.1 Arrhamphus sclerolepis | reverse complement strand
CAATTCTTTCAACACTGTCAGTATGCCTAATGGCTACCTCATTAATCGCCACAGAGGTTTTTTTTTTACACAGTCATACACAACCACTTTTTTTGCATAGTTTAAGAGCCGTTAACATAGTAATAATTTTTTAATAACAGTTGTTACAAAATTTAGTATGAAAGATCATTAAATCTATTTGATTTGTTTTGTTTTGTTGCATCTCATTTAATTAGGTAAATGTCACCACATGGCTGTGGAACAGTGGTGCAAACCACTAACAGGTGTACTGTCATGTAGAATATTGGCTTTATCGGTTTCGTTTTAATACCTTTTGCTAAATTCGGCTTCACATTCTGCTTCAGTCCTCATTTGACCATGAGGTCAAACAGATCAAATATGTATTTCCCCAACACTGCTAAGTGGTCAGGAGAAAGGAAGGAAAAAGTGTGTGTGTGTGTGTGTGTGTGTGTGCGTGCGTGTGTGTGTGCATGCATCCCCAGACAAGTACAACAAAGACAGTTGGCAAAGAACATTCCATGGGCGTAGATGTGTTGCAGGAAATCCCACTCCCATCCCCCTGGGATCTAAATAGAAACACACATGCAAAAATAAATAAAGCGATAAAAGAGAGCTAAAATACACACAAAGAATGCACAAAAAAGTTCATGCGCTGACTGCAGTATGGCTGAACAAATACTCACTTAAAAACCAAGATTTGTCGTGTTATAAACTCTTCAATTTAATGCGGCACATTGGGTCATTGGTCAATGAACTGCCAAACCACTTGAGTTAAAATGTGAGTCTATTCTCAGGAACGTCTAAGTCTATGTACATTTCTACATGAAGTTGATGGTTTATATAATTTTCTACCCTCTTTACTCCTTGGATATTGCAGGACACCCATGTTCTCGATAGAGGGCGCCATTTATTTTACATATACGAGTGATTTGTGGAATGAAGTTTAATATTTCATGTTGCTGAAGAGTTCAATGCATCAGCCTAAATTATGTAACTTGTAACTTTTTTGGTGCATGTTTTTAATTACCTTATTTGTACTTGGTTGCGATACGCCTTGAGCTTTGTTTTTAATGACAGAGCTGTAAAACACCCTGCAATTTCTGGTTTTCATCAACGTGTCATGAGATTATCTCTTTTCAGCATAAATAAGCCTCCTAGAATGAAATTTGCTGCTTTTACTTGGTTCAGAGAGTTTATGTTTGCCACAAAAACAAACAGGAATCTTAGAACAATCCTTGTTTTCTCTGGTGTTTCTCTGCTGATGTGTACAAGAGACAATTGAGACAGTGACTTTGTGAGATACCATCAAACTTTAGAAATATGCCTCTCCTTATCAACTGAACAGCTCAGGAGGTCATAAGAAGCAAAACTGGATTCCTTCGTTTTGGCATTCTTAATGTGGCATCGCAGAGACTTCTGTGAGGCATTTAGGAGAGACGGAGAGTCAGTTTAGTTAGAGCGCAGAGAACATTACTTCCTGTTTGGTTTGCTTTGATTATTTCAACACTGGCTTCTGGGATAGAAGCTGGATTATCACTATGACTCCACAGAAGTCTAAATCAGGTAAGATGTTACCGTTTTTTCTCTGAACAACTGTCTTAGTGGTGCTTCACTGTATGCTTTTAGGTTTGCCTTCTGCTATATAGCTCAAATAAAGGGAGATCGTGATTGAGAATTATTTCTGCTGGCTCTGAAGGCCACCTTTCACTCACCACACATTAATGTGTCTGGCTCAAAGTAAAAAAAAAAAAGTATTGGTGAGCAACAGGTGTGACAGTTTTCATAATATACAACAAAAGGCTGTCCAAAGCCTTCCTACACCTTTGCAGCTGGAGGATGAACAAACCCTCCGATGGAAAGCAGGACGGCATGGATGTTCTTGTGACAATGTGTTTTGTGGAAAGCCTCAGCCAACTTACTGACACTGAGGTCAATACAGGAAGGGCAGCCCTGCTCTGGAACAATAGCAGGGATTTAAACAGTTCTTGCATAAGAGCCTGCAGGACACAGTTGAACATGTTCCAGTTATAACTCGCACTGCATGGAAAATGAAATTATAAAGTGTTCTCTTGTTTAACAGTCATTGGATTCATCTCTGTGTTGCTTGATGCAATAAGTGCCATTAAAAGAAACATGACAGTGCATTTTGCCTTCTTGATAATAACAGAATTATCCCACTTCTGTTTCTCAGACATTCTCCGAGCTATCTTTTCTATGGAGAACTTGATCAAATCCTTCTGTTCTCTGCAAAGACGGCGAACACCAGAAGATGGAGAAGTAAGTCACATGCATCTGAAAAAAAAACAACAACACAAAAAAGGTCATAGCTTCTGTAACATAGGAGGAAAAACTATAAGCAGAGACTAAGAGAAAACCGGCAATAGGATATTGTAGAAAACAAAATCCACATACGCTGCAGAACACTTCTAATGAGTGGCATGAGTCCATAAAGCAGTAATGAAAACTTAACAGGTTAAACTTAAAGAGGGAAAACACCATAGGGCATGAACAGTGTAAAATAGGTGCTTGGTTGCTCTTGCCCTTGAAGCGGTTTATCTGTGCCTTTACAGATCTGGTTGAGCCTGTTAGCTGGACGACCTGATAACACTTTCGTTCTGCAGCTTTCTTCTGAAGTGAACTTACTAAAACATACAGTGCCTGCTGTGGTATGACACACTCCCTTTCATTCCTTTGACCCCCATCTTTCCTCAGTAGGAACAAGTAGTATGCAGATTGGGTTGAATCACCAACAACGGCCCTGTCATCAGTAGTTTCTGAGCATATCTTGGGATTTTTGTTCATCATGTCTGCAGATCAGGCATAGTCACCTGTGAACACTGCCTCCCTGTGTAGTCACCAACAGGAAAGGTTGGTTGGCAGATTACCGAGTGCACCTGCGCACACAGGCCTACACCAGTTGTGTCACAGTAGATACATCAAACAGTGTTAATTAGGTTATAAAGCTGCCAAAGAAGGCAGTCTCTCTGATGCATTCCTCTGCCAAAGTGCGCATACACGCGACTCAGCGGCAAAGTGCGCCTGTGCTGAGAGGGAGTCGTGCACAGTACAAGCCCTTCCTCACTGGGGCTTGCACGTTCGAGGGCTGACTTTTGGATGTGGGGGGATGGCCAAAAGGATCTCGCCTGGATCTGTGGGGACAACATGCGCAGTCATAATGTCGCCGTGCTGAGTGGTCCCCGTGCGTTAATGAGCGGGCGATCCGCTGTACCGTGAATGATGTCTGGACACGCCGGGAGCGCGCGCGGACCCTCCGACCGGGAAACTTGTTTGTCGGTTGTTCTGATCTGAGACAAGATGCATCTGTTTCGGAGTCACAATTACCAAGTGTTTCCGAACCGCTACTCAGTGGAGACGCCGACCATACGAGGCATCAGCTGGGTATGCAGCCTTCACGTTTACTTAAGACTAACTGCCTGCAGCTATGCACCTCAGGGAGCACAGACAAGAATGCATAAACTGTTACCTTAAAAAAATGTCGATGGGGATAAACAGAGGAGGAAATTAACGTGCAACAATTTTCCAGTACCTTTAAAGGGAACCTGAATATATCTGATGAATTGGGAACGTTTATGACGTCCTTTTTGCAACAGCTGGCTGAAGTGAAACTGAATTCATTTTATTTTTATGTTATTTTATACATTTACTTATGGCTTTCATCTTCTTGCACTGTGTACACTAACGCCACAGCTACCAATAATAATTATAGTAATAATAATGATAATAATAAGAAGAAGAATACAGAATTACATGACTACTACATGTGACCTTTTTTGTTTGTTTGTTTGTTTTGTTTTGTTTTGTTTTGTTTTGTTTTGTTTTGTTTTACTATAAATTGGACAATATCAAGAAGCGTGATGGTGTAGATGATGGTGCAGTTTTGTGGCAGCGTGTGTAATTTCTCGGTTATAGATCAACTTATACACCAATCCCTTAACAGATGTAATCATCAGCATGCATGAAAGAAAGAAAGAAAGAGAGAGAAAGAAAGAAAGAAAGAAAGAAAGAAAGAAAGAAAGAAAGAAAGAAAGAAAGAAAGAAAGAAAGAAAGAAAGAAACAATAAATAAATAAATCAAAAGCTGTAATCCCAAAAAATACATTTTAAAAAATGGTTAAAAACAATAATAATAATAATCATCTTCTGGAGCACTAACATGATGCTCAAACATCCCTGCTTCAATCCCTGATTCACTCAGTGAATCAGGGATTCACTCAGTTGAAGCAGGGCGCTTCAACTGAGTGAATATAATCATTAAATGTTACCTATTGAAGTAAAAGAAAAAAATCACTGACAGTTATGTTGTGAACATAACATTTTCAGTGCATGAATGAAGTTAAATGAAATTGTTTGTATTCGTACGTAAGGGTCTGACTGTCCATGTCTTCCTCCCACCTCTACTGTGACACAATTCACACCCTCCAAAACAGTAGTTTAGCAAATTTCAAGAATGCTTCCAAGTAGCTTTGGAGCAGATTTTTCTATTGTTTTCAAGCAGCTCCAGTGACACAGGAAGGTAATGAAGCACAAAGTTTTCCTTATTAAACTCAGCTTATAAATAGTGTATTGTTTATTGTTCGCATTCCCTGAAACTCCCTCACTCAGTTTATAGAGGAGTGTGTGGAAGAATGTGCAGGGGGGGGGTCTTTGTTCTCAAGCCTCAGGAAGACAGAGCAGAGTTGAAAGCAATGGATTCTAAATTTACCTGACATCTACATATCAGTGAGTTAAAGGGAACTGTTGTCCTCCAGAGTCTATTGCTGTTTGTTTGTTTTCTACAGAAAAATGTCAGTAGAAAATTGTCCTAAAGTCACCTACTGTAAAGAAATTGGATGAATTGCAAATAAAAAGGGGAAATAAAGGGGGGGTCCAATTCAACACCTCCATCTGAACCACTTATTTTGTCCTTATTGAAATCAACAATCTTCCATTGGGTCACAACAAGTTTAACAAAGCAGCGTTATTTTAACTGAGCAAATATTACCCTTATATAATTATAAAACCAAAAAATGACACTGGCTTTTCATGTGATTATCTTTCATCTGAGAGCAGTTTGTGCTCGCGCTGAAGCAGTGGAATGTGACGGAGTGACTTGTAATAGTAACTACATACATGCCAGCATGCAGGTCACTCAGTTTCAGAGTTAATTTTTATGTGCACAATGGCTGCCCACTCTACCTTTTGATTGTTGCATATTGTTAAAAAGCTCAGTTAAACAGCTCCCAGAGCACAGACCAGAGTGGAGTACCAGAGTACCATTAGTAGAAGGCACACCAGCATCCCACCTGTCACTCTTGCATGCCAGTGCTCAGACGTGGAGTCAAGGCAGAGTGAGCTATGCATCAGGGTACCTGACGGTGTCTCCCTGCAGACTAGTGGGGCTGCAAGTTTCTCTACTTCTTTTTTCTTCATTTCTGATTGCACATTTGTTGTTTGACAGAATTATCAATGGTATAAAAATGCATTGCAGTGCATCTAGGTTATACAGTCAATAATCCTTCCCACTGCAAAAATCACCAGTCAAAATTCATATTTCAGCTGCGTTCTGTCTTGGAGTTGCTCACTCAGGAAGAACTGAAATGAGAATTAAGTTTTTCCATGGATGAGTTAAAACAATCTGCCATTCAGGTCACGATCATGTGATAAAGCTGGCTGCACTGCAGGCCTGACGAAACATACCACAACGTCTGGCTGCACAAGGAGCAGAAACACAGATGTACATAAAGCAACATGAAGACTTTATCATAGCTTCCAGATCAACGCTTTGAGCTACTGTATATGTTAGTGCCGGCTACGCCATGTGATTGCTATGCATACCTAACATTTTTTTCAAGCTGCTCATATAAATCCATGAGCACCACAAGGAGACAAGCATAAAAGTATTCCAAATGTAGCCTTCATCTTTTATTTCCCTTCTTCTTGCCAGGAGTCAGGTATAGCATGAAATGCCTACAATCTGACACAAGAGAAATGTTTAATTAAAATGATAAAGGCCTTTATTGGTCGATGAATTGTATTTACTGAAAACAATTACCATGGGAATGTGTGAGCTCAAGAGTAGTCACAAGACGATCATAAAAACATAAAAGTCGAGCAACAAAGAGGAAGTTCTTCTTAGGCCGAAGTACAGATATGGTACTGCTTAGTAGTTGTTGTTTTTTTCACAATAGCAGGTGCAAGTTTGGGATCATCTGACTCATGAAAGTGTAGATAGTGCATGAGTCTCCAGAAGAATATGTTACTAAGCTTATCTATCTGTGGCAGCTGCTGGAGCTCACTTCACCTTTCAGTGGTTGGATTTTCAAAAGCAAAGATTGTCACCAGTACAAAACAGCTAAATACAAAGCAGTAAGCTGCATGCATTCCCTGTCAGAAGTTTGTGGGCTCTTTCCACCCACTTGTTCATGCACACTTGACACCCACCTACTCAGTGTTGGAGACAATGGTGGAGCTTTGGTGTATTTATTATTCTGACCTTCATTCCACTGAAGATAAAGTCATTATTTCCTCAACAGGGAGTTTTGGGTTCATTTGTTCATTTGGTGCAACTGCAAATCCTGATTATCATCAACAACTAGACCAGCTAGTTCATGAGGAATGTTGCTCTCATGCGGTTTATCAGTTTTATTTCAGAGATTTGATAGATATGAAGACACGGCTCAGTGGAAATAAAGTTACTCTTTCTTTTTCTGTTAGACTCCGCTGCCAGAAGCCCTGGATTCAAAGGACACGATGAAGCAGGTGTGTATGCCAGACATTCTCCATTTCACCAGTTCCTATTAGCCAAGAGAAGTTTTATATATACATATATATATCCTCTGCAGGGTTTTTTGATTTCTGATATACCCTCTGCTTTTTATTTAAGCCCATTTAAATACATACATATATGTATATATATATATTTGATCACTCCATCATTTAGCTCCCGTCACTGGCAGCATTTGGCATAGCTTTGAATTTTCTGTGTCCTGGTGTTTCAGAACTTCTGTGACCTCTGGTAAGAGCTGCAGCGCTTGCATCCTTTCAAATTGCTGAACTTGTTCTTTTGTTGTTATAATATCCTGCATTACTGCTCAAGCGAGTCTTTAAAAGCATTCCAAGCGGAGCAGTCATAAGGAGTCTAAAGGGCACTCTAAGGCCCACAGTCGATTGACCCTCCGCACCCATCTGAGGCCTACCTCAGCCCGGCCAGGCCCCCCTGTGCTGCTTTATCTCAGCTTCTTAATCACCATGCCAAGGAGAGAACCTTTAAAAATACTGATAACACCGTTTGACATGGAATGAGACTTCTGTTTAAGGTCAGTGGTCTCCGTTTGACAGGAGAGGTGAAGAGCATTCTTTTTTTTTTTTTTTTTGGACTCACAATGCCCATGATTCCTTTGCCCTTTGTTTCGGAAAGAAACGGTGGAGCGATAGAGTGTCTGCAGGAGGCAGATATTGCCTTGTTTGGTTGCTTAGCAAGTGCCACCTCAAACTTAAAAGTTGACAATGGTACATTACGGTCACACTGCACAAGATAAAAAGCCTTTAATCAGTTGGCCGTGCTTCAATTTCTACATGCAAAAGATGTCATTTTACCATCTGGACTTGAACACAGGAAAGCAGAATTTATCATAAAAGCATAAACTTAATAACCACTGGTAGAGATCATTAAAAAAAAAAATACTGTTTGTCTCAGACAACCAAAGATCATTTATCTGTGCTTGTAAGAATAATATACAGACTTGCCATTTGTCTTTAACATTTGTCCTGTTGTACATGACATGTAGCTTTTTGTACTTTAGAGATTTTTCCCACGCACCTCATGTGCATCCACATAATGTTGCGCTTTGAGACAACTAGGCCTGGTAATGCACATTGCACATTATGATGTTTATGATGCATCATGGGATGGAAGTACTGCTTTCAGAAGAGTGATCGTCTGTTTTTCTAAACAGAGATACAGAGGAGAACATGAGTTGGTAAAGCAACATTAAGCTGCTTGTCAGTTCGTCTCTGGCTGCTTCTCACACAGCACATCCCACTAAGGTCACAGAGACAGTATAAGACAAAGAAAATGTACAGAGTAGATAATGTGCATAGAGTAGATAAGTGTACTCCTCAACATCCCACCCAGCAAGAAAAAGGCATGAATTTAAACCAGGCGGTTCAGAGTATAAAACACTTCAGTTTCTGCTCAGATTATAGTGAAGTCATCAAGGATAGATTAGTGACCTCTTCCCAAGCATCCGCCTGAGCAACTTTGTGGGCTGCAGAACAGATATTAGGTGTAGCATATTAGCTACATAGAGAAGAATCGTGTGTAATCCAGTGAATATTGTTCTTAAAGATCATCACTCATTGGGCTATTTTCATATAAAGAATCTAGTTTGTAAAATAAAATAAAATAAAATAGGTTGCCACTGCCTACTTGATCTTTATCAGTAAGCCTCAGAGCTGTGTTTGTGCCTTGATTGATGTCAATGAAATGTTTTATTACTTTTGTTCCATTCTTCCTTAAACCCACACACACACACGTGAGAAAGCGTGCATCAGTACAGGGTCATCATTGTAGCATTTTTAGTTTCAAAATGGTTTACTTTCTCAATTAGGGACAGGTGAGGATTGAAGGCAGGTCGCTCCACTGTAGGTACCCTCTTCTTCCTCGGCTATGCCAGTCTAATCTCTGCTAAATGTGACTGTGTTGTCTGGCTGAAAAATGTATGGTTGTTGCTGCAAATGATGTGATTTTTAAAGGCACCATATGTTGCTCCAAAATCTCAGCATACTTTTCTGCCATTAATGCTGCCATCACTTGAGAAAGGTTTCCCAAAGTAATTCCTTTGCCTATGCAAATATAAGAGCTATAAGTTAAAGTTGACCAATCGCAGATTGACCGTTATGTATAGATATTCTTCCAGATTCTTTGACTTTGTAATTGTTAGTCAAAAGTTAAAAGCGAAACATGGAAATCACTCATTTAAAAAATTAAAGCAAAAAAATTCTCATGCATTTTTGACAAATTGGAGATCACGTCCCTATTTTTGATCAGCCTTTCGTAGTCACTGATTTTGTAACAACTCATCATTGCAGTCAGCAATTGGCCTATCTTTTTGAAATATTATTTTCTTTTTCTTCTTCTTTTTTAAATCAATTTCTATATTTCCAAGCTTTATCTGATTTGCAGCTGTACAACACAGAAAGACACCAGCAGAGGACATTATAATACAGAAAACATTCCCTGAAACAAATTCCATTTTTAAAAAAAATCCATTTTTGCTTGCTTCTATTGGGTGACTATCGGGTTCAGTAGCAAGAGGCAGTCCTTTCAGTGACATGTGGGTTTGGATATTGTATGTCTAAGGGCTTGCGAAGGTAATGGAAAATTGCTTCAAGAAAATACATTTTGGACTCGACACGCTTGAGAATGTGACTATGGGAGTCTGAAGGGAAAATGTGCCCCTGGGATTTCCCGTGACCTCTAGACAGCCTTGTCTCCGGGGGGGTTCCAGCAGACGCCTCAGGACACATTAAATACGCCGATGTCAGGTCTGGGAAGAAGTCAGTGTGAGCATGATAGGTTGAAGTGCGCTCTTTCGTGTTACCTTCAGAGATCAATCATAGCTATGCAGTATAATTAGCAGACCCATGTGGATTTGACCTTAACAGCCTTGAGGCGGGACCTCTGTCCAGGAGAATGAACGATGGTCGGGTTTACGTCATCAAGACATGGGGTCAGGAGCGAAGACAAAGGTCACTTAGCGTTTTTGCATCCTGAGGGAGCTGCGGAAGACCGGAGAAGGCAAATGAACTAAGACGCTCTGCTTCTTTAAACTCTCCTCATCAAGAAAGAATACAGGAAATTGTCCGTGTCGGCTTCTGTGTGCATCTCAAGAACACCACCTTGGGCAAACAACTGCATCTCAAATAAAATCCAAAAGACAAACAAGCAATGGTCTCAAGTAATCACAAGACATGCAGGAGGTATCTGAGGGGTAGTTATACAGGGAGGAACAACATGAAAGTTTCTGCCACTATCTTTCAAAAAAGAAGTTTGCGATATTTCAAAATGTCAGTTGTGCATCAAGCTTGTAAATGAATTACATAGAACAGCTGCGTTAACTACACTACAAAGCAAGCACAGTTGTTTTTGTTTTACATAAGGATGGCTGTGGCTCAGGAGGAAGCACAGTCATCTGCCAATCGTAAGGACGGTGGTTTGATTCCAGGGCTCGAAGTGCCCTTAAGCAAGACACTGAACCCAACATTGATTCCCTTGTCCTCAAGTGTGAGTGCGTGTGTATGATAGACTAGAAATAAAGACAGCAGAGAGTATGAGCAGAGAGCTGTATGAACATAAATGCGTGAATTTGACCTGAAGTATGAAGTTTGACCTAAAAAGTACAATCTGAATGAAGTTCATGTGACTAACAGGTTCTGTACCTCTGTCTGCCATCTGTTGGGGTTTAAAAAGCAGACCTCATTGAAATGTGTGTGCTGTACTAATCCCTGTGGTGACCTAGATGTGTTTACACAGTGACACTGTGGGAACTTTTACAGACAAATAGAAAGTCCCCATAATGTCACTTATTACATTCAAGCAGAGGGATGACCTTTTGCTTATGGTTTGAGAAAGGTTGAGGAGTTTTTGGTTTGACTGGCTTTCCAGGAAGGCATGTCAAGTCCTCTGAAGTGATGGAAACGCACTTGTGTGTGTGTGTGTGTGTGTGTGTGTGTGTGTGTGTGTGTGTGTGTGTGTGTGTGTGTGTGTGTGTGTGTGT
>JBAMYA010046840.1:0-10777 GCA_037176975.1 Arrhamphus sclerolepis | reverse complement strand
ACAGGCCTCTCTCATCTTTTTAAGTGGGAGAACTGGCACAACTGGTGGCTGAATAAATACTTTTTTGCCCTACTGTATGTTACTCATTTGCAAATGTCAGATTTCTTAAGAATAAACACTGAACATAGCCTTGTCTATTCCTTTAGAAAGTGAGTGAACTGTGAGAAAAGCCTGTTACATTTGAGCAACCCATCTGAAATATGCTTTATGCTTCATCTGTAATTGTTCAGGGGTTTTTTTTATGAAAGCATGGTTGACCCCTGCCACTGCATATTTAAATCACACATCAATGCTGTAGTTTCTCCCTCATCAACTATCTTTGCTTCATTGCTGCAGTCTCTTTATTTCAGAAAGTCATGTGACTGCAATAAACTCTGATTTAACGAAGAAGAGTAGGAGTATCTCTTGTGTTTACTGGCGTTGCCATGGTGAGTCATGGTATCAGAGCTCCACTGATGATGGATTCTTGTCGTTGCGATAACTCAGTTCATTGACTCAGAGTTTGTTGAACCTCCTTTCTGAAACAGGCCCCTGCTCTATTTTATTTGCTCTAACCAGTACAGGCAAATAGCTAAATATCTCACAAAGAACTCACTCAAGTAAACAAATATTGGACTATTTTGGGATAGCAGTGTCACCTGGTTCAGCAGGAAACTCTCCATCAGAATTTCTCTTCGGAGAAGCTCCTGGTCGCTCGTACTGTAGCAGAGACACACAGTTAATCAGAACCACTGGCTTTAGCTCAACAGCAGCTGCATGTGTGTGCAACGTACCGTGCTCCCAGAGGCCGGCTGTACGATCCATGCATACTCAGGCCTGATGAGGCGCAGACAGTTCAGAGCAGCCAGGTAACAGTTCACCTGCTTCTGGAGGCCAAGCTGAGTCCGGACCTCCCGCCCGAGACGCATCCCAAATTCATACATGACTGTACCAGCTGAACACACAAACGGCGTGAATATCAGCAAAAGACAAACTTATGAATGACACGCTGTGATGATGTCTGCAGGCTCACCTTTCCTGTAGTTGTGTCGGTCAATGTGGAAGGCGTACAGCAGTTCATAGTAGTTGTGGGCCAGCAGGTCGAGGCCTCGGGCTCGAGACTCGATGATGCTGACCACCTGAGGGTCACATGACCAACAAATAAGAACAGCTTTATGTCTTCTTCAGACACAATTCTCCAAGCTATTATCAGCTTAAGGAGATAAAACATTCAAAATCAAAATCATTATTCCTGACCCTGACATTACTTTGAAATCTTGATTGATACCTGCACTTCAGGAATTTAATACTTCAGATCATTATTTTGTTCCATGTTGAGAGCATGCAGCACCAAGAGGAAAAAACCCAACTTTAAATGCAGATTCATTCTGGTTTTGATGACTTTTTACAGTAAAACTGCTTCAGCTAATTAATAAGGTATTAATCATACTGTAATGGAAGTACTTACAGACAGCATTCACCCCTCAGTTCAAGTGAAAACAAATTCTACATCAGTAGTTAGTCTTGAAAGCTTTTTTGCAGAGCTGGAGCTGGATGGAGACATGCGTCAACCATTCATCCGGAACCCCCCAAGTGGAAACGCACTTAAAGTCTACATGTTTTTTTGTTTTAATTACATACTTCTGTCTAAAGGTTTGAAGATCAGTATGCTAAAGTCTAATTTTCAGCAGCAAAGACTGGTGGTCAATCAGGTGGAGGTTGGGTGCAGGTCTTACCTCATCATGCAGGTTCACGTAGGGAAAATGGACTAAATCCTGAAGCTGAGACCGTTCACACAAAACCACGACGAGCTGACGGAGACAATCCAACTGCCTGAAACACCAAGCATAAATTTACATTAAGGAAACAAGTAATGTGCACAGATTGTGTTATGAACAAAGTATATTCATAATATTCAGTGGATAGTGTTTGAACAGTTGTTTTATTCAAGGTTATAACAGGTCTAAATGTTAATACAGTGCAGATAAAGATATATAAGATATATTATCTCTTAAATCCAGTTCTTCCTTTGATCCATTAAGAACTCATGCAATCAGCCTTAAACAGTGGCTGTGGTCCAGTATCTGTACTTTCCATGCTCGGTTCGAGTACGTAGGGTGTTCAGATTACGATCGTGGCAAAAATAAGTGTACTGAAAGGACCCAGATGATGTACTGAAACGGCCAAAACGCAGAACTATGTATACTTTTCGGACTTCACGTCCACCATATTAGCTACGTAGCAGTGGAGGCGGAGCCAAGTCAGCTTGAAAAAATAAAAGAAAGAAGGCTCCTGTAACGGCAACAACAACAACAACTTGATCAAGTACAGTTCCAGAAATTTAAAGATGTAAAATTTTGTGGTTTACATTTTAATAATTTGGGCAAGTGATAAGCCGAGGCGACAGTCCTGACGTAACTTCCAGTAAGTGGACCATTGGGTATGCGATTTGGAAAGACACTTTAAGTGCAGAGTGTACTGCGTTTAAGTGTACTCATTGAAGAATGGATACTGGAACACAGCCAGTCTGTGTTGTCTGATAGCTGTCATTACTATGGTGTCCCACTGTTTTACTCTGTGTGTGCATACATGCTGCTGTCTGGGTTCTGTGTCAGAGCTTCATAAGCTTCACTGTTGTGTCCCAGATCCAGATGATGTCTGAATATTCGAGTCCACAGAGCTGCCTGCAGAGACAAAACATGTTTAATATCTGTACAATTTAGTTTAAAAGTAACTAGTAAGTCTGCTGCTAGCTACCCGACTGTTGACATCAATGATGGTCTCTGTTAAGGCCAGAGAGGCCAGCTGGATGACAAGCTCTGGCAGACCCACATCCTCCAGCAGCCGCAGCACCTGAACAGAAACGCAGATCACTGTTTGACTCCTGCAGTTTTATGACATCCAAATATGTGAAGCAGCACATAGCAGAAAACTATGACAACCTGGAAAACTTTTGCCCTCCTCTACCTTGTTATAGTACTGCAATCTGGGGCTAGAAGCTGCCTCTTCGGACTCGCCGCCTGTCAGCTTCATTAGAAACTCCTCCTTCTCCACCTCTGTTGCTGCTTCTTGGAAACACTGCAGAGCCTGGCCAAAGAAACAACAGGAGTTGATGTCACAGGTGAGCTGTAAAACAGACTTCATCAACAGTCAGGGACCTACCTTCTGACCCTCCCCGTTGGCCAGGTAACACTGACCTAGCATGAAGCGACATGAGCCGATGTTCACCTGACACCACGGACCGATCAGCCTCATGTACTCCTGCACATAAAGCACAGGTAATACACGCACATATATAGATTAAAATGCCAAAAAAATAAAAATAAAAAAATCATAAACAGGAATATAGTTTTACTGCAGATGTCAGACTTACTTGCAGCTGTGTGTACTGGCAGTTGGCCACCAGACACTCAGGAAATTGGAAACCAGGGTTGCTAGGCCAACTGAAGAACCAGTTAAGACTCAAATCCAGGACTCAGTGATGAAGAGAGGGAAGTTACTACAACATGATCATTGAGGTATCCCATATTACAAATAAATATCACCTTGGTTCACTGTCTTTGAAGCCCAGATCACCTTCTTTGAGATGGACTGGACCTGCTTATTCAGTTCTACCATAGCTGGCAGAACTTCTGCTTTAGTATCATCGGTGTCACTGACTTAATGCTCAGTTTTATTATCCAGCTACTTAGCTCTCATTTTCATGCTACCCAGAGAGATGGTCATGTGACTACACAAACACCCAGTTTTTCCCTTCTGTTATATTAAGGTTGTACCACACCTTCCCAATGGAACCCTCTCCCCCCTTTTCCAGGTCAAGTTAAATGCATCACTTTACCTACTGTCTGTGTTATGTTTTCCATGTGCAGAGTAGTTCTACTGTCTCTCAGCAGTCAACGCTCTGGGATAGAGCGGTTCCAGCAGGTTGGAACCGTGTTATCCCAGGATATAGTGCAGTACTGGACCCAGTACCGCACATTGATTCAAGAGTACTGATCTACAAGCAAGTCAACACATCAGGGGCCAGGGAATCTAGTTGGTCCCTAAAAATCTTCATCATCTTGATCCCAGAGTGCCAGCGCAACATTATATCTAAGCATGATAGTTTACACATTTATTGAGGAATTAGACTGCTTGCTACACACTTTTTCACAATTAATGCAATCAATCAGTGCTATCCACCGCAGTAGAATATATTTGAGGATGGAAGCATAATACATGAACATACTGCACTGAGTGCTTATGGCATAATAATGGCTCACTATGGAACACATCTATGAAGCTACAGGCTTGGCTGTTTATTACACAGACCTACAAGTCTGATATAGACTGAAGTTAAATGTCTGAGACGAACGTGGCTTCAATTTACCACCTCACCATCTGCATTGCCAGTTTCCCTATTTCCTGTATGTTTGTGATCAATATTCAAAATTTGTGTAAAGTTGCGCACATTCTTCCATTGAGTTTTTTTATTGATCCCAATCATTGCATGGTAAGTGACATACACAACTTTTAGGCCCTGTTTCATGCATGCACGTTTATAAATGAGCACCCAGACATTGAAAATTCAAGTATTCTTAGAAAAAAAGGGTCACAGTCAATGGCATAGGGCATTTACTGACCACTTTATAGCCATAATAACAAAATATGTCTGAATAGTCATTTTTAGCCAGAGTAGATAAAAGGTTATTTAATTTAATATTCTATGTAGCACCAGATCCAAGTACAGTAAAGAGCATAAGTGCTGCATGCAGATACATTAGACAATTTACTTCACCAGAGTCAACCTGCATATGAAGGATACAGCAACTGAGCCAGCAGCTGGACCACAGTGGAGATCATGTGACTCCAGAGAAGCAGTGAGTCGCTCTGTTGCTGCGAGAACATCTGAGAGACGATGATCCTCCTGCCTGTAGTTTGATAGAAGAGCTCTACCACTGTCTGAGGACTTAGCACTGCAGAGACAAAGAAACTTACACTTACCAAACATTTCTGGACTTCCTGCATATGCACCTTTGCTTCTTTGTTAATGCTGCTGACAGTAATCTTTATCACAATGAGAAAAAGGGATGCTATTTGTTCAGAATCCAAACTGTTAAGGTGATACATTGCAGCCTGTTGAGTTTCGTAAAACCAAGGTCCTCCAGCTTTAGCAAGGACAGATCTGCACCACTCTCCATTAGTCTTAACAAAAACTGGATGTATCAGTAGCATGTCTGAATAACCCTTGCTGCATTTCCCAAACATTACGCACATTATTATTACTCCAGTTTGAACTGCCACCACTCATGTTCATAAAAAAAGTGGTTTAATGTAACAGCAGTTCAGAGAAATCTGACAGAACATGTCAAAACTTTCCACATCCACAGTTTTCCCTACAATAATTAGCTACTATAACAAGTTGTTCTTTTTTTCCCCTCAGCATCTAAGCCACATGAGTGACAGAAAACTGTTAATGTGTTAAAGCTTAAGTTATGCTGTCTGTTTATGTATATATAAAACATCATATAATAAAACTGTAATCCTGGAAGCACTTGAAGATGTAGTATTAGTGTAGTATCAACAATCAACCACGATATGTTCTCAGATAATGTCAAAGATCACATTCTCCAATGATAACATTTACACCATTAAACCTTCACAAGTATAACAATGTTCAGTAAACAGTGTTCAATAAATAAATACTACACTAGCATGAAGTGTTCCACTGACATATGTGAGAAAACTATCACTCTGAGGGATTAAATGATATTCCTAACTTTACTGTCCAATTTTGTGGCTCCCTTCATCTCTCTAAAATGTCTGAAGGCAGCATGTGGAGCGCTGTAGCCAATGTTTGAATGACTGAATACAGAGACAGGCTGATGAGACTATAAAGGCTGATACTTGCAAATGTGTTCTTGTTTTCACAGCTGCGAGAACAGGAACAAATTTCTCTGTTCTTGTGGAGTATGTATCAGCCTTAAAGCTACATACATCATCTCTGAAAAAGGCACGTGCAAATCATGTGCTTTGTCTCTTACCCAGTTTACTGGTGGAGATGGCCGGTGAGTCCGACAGCTCCAATGCGGTGAGATGCTGCAGGTTCACGTCTCTGAAATAACACAGACAACACTGCTCATATGTCTACAGCCTCTCTCCTTCTCTCACAGGTGAAAGTACAGTCTAGCTAAATATTGTAGTAGGGCTTAAGACAATAATAATAATAATAATAATAATCACAATGAGGTCTTGTTGTGGAGGGTGATGGCTGCTGGCAGGAATGATCTTCTGTATCGTTCAGTCTTGCAACGGAGCTAATGTAATGTAATTCAGACTCTATTTAGTAGAGGTACATAGTCAGCTGAGTGCTTCTGAGTACTCACATAGTGTCCATCGGGACAGAGGAAGTGAGGCTCTGGCTAATGTGTTTCAAGAGGTGATATGAAGATAGGAGGTGAGAGGTTCGAGGAATGAGATCCTGCTGGAACTGCAGGAGTTGCCCACCCCCACCTAGAAACACCTGGACACACAAGCACATATGGTCAACAGCTATAACCCACAGCTCATCAAAAGAACCTGTGAAGACTCACTGCAGGAAGAACCTGATGCGTGAAGCTGAATCATTCATATTGTTCAGTTTTCATTTTATAAAAGGAAAAAAAACTCTGAAAATACTCTCACTGAGCCTTAACCAGAGCCAAGGTAAGATTTAGCTGAAACGGAACAAATCCTACAGGTGAAGTCCAATGAGTTGCCGTTATGGACTGGTCTTGTTACTGGTCTTTACACGTGTGTACATACATTGTCTCCAAAGTGCAGGTAGAGTTTCTGCAAAATCAACAGGTCTCTGCAAAACAGTGTTCGTGTCATGGCCATGTGACAGACAGCCTGGCAGATCACCGACATGGCAGAGCTGCTGCTGTACAGCTGGGACAGACTAATCCTCATGTTTAGACTTTGACCTGCAAAACACAGCGCAAGGAAAGCCCAGCAGTCATGTTAGAATCAACTGCGCGTGTCTGGAATTCTGGTATTCGAGCAGCAGTTAGATTTTACTACCAGGTGCAATAGGTCCATCTCCAAGATCTGAGTCTGTCTCCAGGTCAATCTCCCTCAGCAGGACCATCATGGCTGCCATGGGATTACGGATGTCCTGCAGTTTGTTCTGGATATCCACAATCACATTATCGCTGCAGGAAACCACAAACATTTAAGAGATTCTTTCAAAGTGAGTTTTTCCATCAGTGATGCAAACATACATGGCAAGTTCTTTATTGGGCCACCTTCAAATTTCATTGTATCAAACCAACTGTCCAAAGTCCTACACATTCAAAGTGGATTTCCCCAACACCTTTCCACAGTGAAGGAAATTCAATTCAATTTATTTATATAGCGCCTATTTACAACAAGTCATCTCTAGGCGCTTTAGAAACCCAGAGCTTGACCCCCGAGCACATGGAAACGCCATCAGTGGCAAGAAAAAACTCCCTCATGGGAAGAAAAGCCCACAGGTCCCTCAAGACATCAGGACAACGTAACTGATGTTGTAAACGATCACTCATGATTTTCTAACAAACTATCATTTACAATACACAGCACTTAACCAAGCCTTATTGTAATATTTCAACATTTAAGCTAAGAAATTTGTGTATTTTAAAGGTCATCGCATTGATAATACTGGTCTAACATGTAAATGTCACCATATGGGAATTAACACAGTCATATCCTATGTTGAGTGACCTACTTGTCATTGCAAAGCATGTTTTCCAAGACAACCTCTGCAGCTTTCTCTGGTGCCTGCAGATACTCCAGAGCTTTCTCCATCTCATACGCCATCTCCGTGGAAACAGCATCGCTGACTAACCGGAGACACTGAATCAGCTGCAGAACATCTCGGGCCATGTCAGGGTCTGAGGACCATTGTAGAAGAAGCATTTATTTGTCATTGCCCACTATATTACATTATATATACAAACACACAGAGAGACGCACACAATTAAACTGTGAATCATATACTCAGAGAGTTTAGAGTTGCTGCTTCTCCTAACAAGAAAGGATGCAGTAATCTTGGTTCTTAAGTATGTAACAGAGCTCAGAACCCCTCATTCTCTACCACAGGATACAACCTTACATTTTTTTTGCATAAAATATTGCAACAGACTTGAGTATTGTTACCTTCAGCAATGGGTGTCTCCTCCTCAAAAATCAAGTACTGATCAGAGGACAGGTACAGGTGATCCACAGCAAAGCAAGGCAGCAGATAAGACACATATCCCTGGAAGACACAAGGAGTCTTTTACGTCTACACACACAAATATACAGTCAACTGTGACACCAGTGATAAACTGGATTAATTTATCACTGCCTGGGACTGTGCCATAACTGGCTGACATTGTCGAGCAGCACAAGTGAGCCAAACCTAACTTCCATTATTAGACTGACTACTCTGTGTTGGGCTAACGTACTTTAGTGTGTGTTGGTGTGTAAACCTTTCAACTTTTATCAAGGCATACACCAGCCAATCAGGTTGCAGCTTGGTAGAAAGTGCTGGCCAATAAAATCGTACATGGGGTCTATAGCAGACCATATCTGGCTATGATCAGACCTCACATTGCAGGAATAAGAAGGAAAAAATAGCAATAGAGGTGTTTGTGGTCACAGAGACAAACCTCAGAAAAAAACTTGAGAGGAAGTGGGGGAGTGTCTGAATCTGATAGGACTGCATTTGTGTCGCTGGCAGACAAGCCATGTTGAACCGATGTTGTAGCCTTTCTACATCAGCTTGTAGCGGTGGCTAAAGGAAGAGCCAACTCCTGACGAGCGAGAGCCAGGTCTCCTTTCATTCAGCTCATTGGCTTCTTTTTCACAGAGCATTGTTACTACCAGTTAGCTGGTCAACACAATAATAACCCTGAGCTGGACTTCTCTGTCACAAGACCTGGCTGAAATCGATTTATCTTCACAAAGAAAAATCTATTGTTAAGTATTTTCACAGAATAGAACAGTCAGTTTAACAAATGTTCTCATTAAAATAAAAAGAAAGAAAAGTAAAAACAGTTTGGAGGCTCCACTCCATCACTCACCTTGCGGAGCAGACACACCATTCCAGTGTGTTGACTGACTGTCAGACCTAGAGGTGTAGACTGGGCCTCCTGGTACTGCAAACAGCAGGAATAGAATCTGGACCAGAACTCCACTTGCAGCTGATGGTACTCTTCCTGAGAAAACTCAAACTCTGTAATGCTGCTCTGCAACTGCAGTAGGAGGATTGAGAGAGGCAAGACAACCAAGGCAAGGGCAAGTTAGATGGTATACCTGAAAACTCAGGAGGGGTGGAGACATCTCCACAACAATCAGAGAAGGATTAAAGAAGGCAATGGCGGACGATTTCAAGAACTGAAAAGGGAGCTAAAGGAAGTGAGTTCAGAGATTACTAACAACACTACAGCTATCGGCGGCAAAATCATTGCTAAGTTACACAGCGAGGGAGACGCCATGGACATTTTGAGGACAGCGCGCAACAGCGGAGGTAAACTTAAATATAAAGGAAACTCCATCGCCATATTCCCAGATTACACAACCAGTGTCGTCAAAGCCAGGGCTGCTTTCACGGAGGTCAGAAAAATTCTCCGCAACAGACCGGGGGTCTGTTTTGGCACCTTCTTTCCTGCCAGGGTCCAGATCACTCACAATGACGTGGTAAAGTATTTTGTGGACACCGCTAAAGCCATGGAATACGCCAAGAGATTTATCATCCGGATGGCCGAGACTGAAAACTGACTATGGTGACATGATGTAAGTAAGTACATCATGTACAGTACAGTGTCCGTATCATATTTAATATTTTCTGCAGAAGCCTGAATTATACCGCGGTATTGTCATGTTACGGTGTGCACCTGAACGCAGCGTAATGCGGTTTGAGAGTGGTCGCACAGCTGCGTGTCCTGAGCTTGTTTTGTTTGGAAGACTGATAACTTGCTCAAAGCTATCTGTGCTCAGGGTTTTCCGATTCTGTTTTCTGTTAGTTCAACTCCAGGTCCCATTGTCCCCATGGGATCACTGTGTTCATAAAATAGTTAAAAAGCAGCAAACGCTTAACAAGACTATATGCTAATATGTTTCCCGTCCAACCCTGTCATACTTATTTATCTTATTCTTACATCTTTCAAGTCCAGTGATGTCATACTTAGATTTATCTTGTGCATAATGTCCATATTTCTTACTCAGTCATGGTGATCTCCATCAGTTCCCTTTTATTTTTGTTATAAATGAAGATGACCCTCTAAGAAATTATTGTCTCTGCTCTGAATCTGTTTACTTGGGGTCATTAGTTATAATGTTAAGGGGCTCCATAGCCCGATAAAGAGAAAAAGAATTCTTAATCAACTCAAAAAAATCGAATTGCCAAATAGCGTTTCTACAAGAGACGCAATTTTCTGACAGTGAGCACCATAAGTTAAAAAAAGTCATGGGCAGATAAGGTGTTTTAGTCGTCTCATCAGTCTGGCAGAAAGAGGAGAGTGGCCATTCTGATTCACAGACAAATAAATTTCACACCACTCGATGTACATAAGGATTCTGAAGGCAGATATATCTTGATTAATGGTGGTATAGATGGTATACGGGTATCCTTGTTTAATGTATATGCACCGAATGAAGATGAACCCGATTTTGTGCGTAACATCTTAAATATGGCCTTGCAGCCCGTCTCTGGAATCTTACTACTGGGTGGTGATCTTAATGAAATGAAATGAAAAATGAAATGAAATGAAAAATACTTTATTTATCCCAGAAGGGAAATTCAATATTGTAGTAG
>JBAMYA010046839.1:0-10777 GCA_037176975.1 Arrhamphus sclerolepis | reverse complement strand
CACACACACACACACACACACACACACACACACACACACACACACACACACACACACACACACACACACACACACTGGAGTCTGTTTCAATTTAACTTGTTTTTCTCGGCTAAATGCTCCTGAAAAAAATAAAAAAAAATCTCTGCTACGCCTGATTTGTTTCAGAGGTCCTGCACATAAATCTGAAGTGTCTTCCACATGCACATGCACGTGCACACACCCACACACGTGTACACATGTTGTCATGCTCTGTACTCTATCCTTTACTACAACATGAAGTACTTTCTTCTTTCACTACGTCCAAATTACATTCTGCTGCATTTACACATGCGCTCGCAGCTGTGCATGTGCACGTGCACGTGCACGCACATCTGAGTCACGGTTGGCCTTTTGTAGTGGTGTTTGTTTGCTGTTGTTGCAGTTATCTGTACTTATTCCCTGCGTGTAATGTGGGCTCGTCAGGAAATATTTCATGAGGCAGAAAAAGCAGTTTATGAATAAATAAATTAGACTCGAACGCGCTGACGCGGCGACCTCGAATGACCCGGTGGTCCGAGCCCTCGGTGGAGAAGAAACTACAAAATGCACTATTTTACAAGAAAACGTTGGGATTTAATGTTTTTACAAGAAAACGTTGGGATTTAATGTCAGTAAGTCACGATTTTATGAAATTTGAGAAAGTTGCAGTAATGCGAAATTCAAAATTTTACAACAAAAATGTGTTTCAAGAAATAAAGTTGTAGATTTACATCAAAAAAGTCCAAGTTTTGTCAAAGTCAGTATTTGATGACAAGAAGTTGTGATGTTAAGTTCCAATATTTTTAAAATTCTGCAATTTCACAGTAAAAATGTAACTTAATGTAAAGGACTAAAAAGAAGTGATTTTTCTAACGTGAATATTGAACAACACGTATATTAATATTAAATCAAAAACTTTGTAAAAGCTGCAATTTTTCAACAGTTTTTTTAATTTTTACAACAAAACATTACAATTCTACAAATTTTGTAAATATTGTGAATTTAATGACAAAATGTCGATTAAAAAAAAAATTAATTATGGTCATTTCATATAAATTTTCGTTAAAAAGGTACAAGAGTTTTGATTTTTCAACAAAATCTTTAGAAATAAAAAATGAAATTGTACAGAAGTCAGATTTTACAAAGAAAAGTTGTTTTTTTTTGTTTTTGATTTTGAGGTTTTAACACAAAAATAAGTTTTCACCTTCTTCAGTCTTCAATTTCTACGATCTCTGTGCTTGTAGAAATAAACGACTGCATAATGCTAATTTTGTTATATTATACTATATTGTATTATTTTATTTTATTTCATCCTTCCATCCTTCCATCCCACCCATTCATCCATCCATCCGCCCCACCCATTCATCCACCCATCCATCTATTCCATCCATCCATCCATCCATCCATCCGCCCCACCCATTCATCCACCCATCCATCCATTCATCCATCCATCCATCCATCTATTCCATCCATCCATCCATCCATCCGTCCCACCCATCCACCCATCCATTCACCCATTCATCCACCCATCCATCCATCCATCCGTCCCACCCATCCAACCATCCATTCACCCATTCATCCACCCATCCATCCGTCCCACCCATCCATCCATCCATCCGTCCCACCCATCCATTCACCCATTCATCCACCCATCCATCCATTCATCCATCCACCCATCCATTCATCCACCCATCCATCCATCCATCCATCCATCCGTCCCACCCATCCATTCACCCATTCATCCACCCATCCATCCACCCATCCATCCATTCACCCATTCATCCACCCATCCATCCATCCATCCATCTATTCCACCCATCCATCCGTCCCATCCATCCATCCATCCATCCATCCGTCCCACCCATCCATTCACCCATTCATCCACCCATCCATCCATCCATCCATCTATTCCACCCATCCATCCGTCCCACCCATCCATCCATCCATCCGTCCCACCCATCCATTCACCCATTTATCCACCCATCCATCCACCCATCCATCCATTCATCCATCCATCCATCTATTCCATCCATCCATCCATCCACCCATCCATCCATCCATCCGTCCCACCCATCCACCCATCCATTCATCCACCCATCCATCCATCCATCCATCTATTCCACCCATCCATCCATCCATCCGTCCCACCCATCCATTCACCCATTCATCCACCCATCCGTCCATCCATTCATCCATCCATCCATCCATCTATTCCACCCGTCCATCCATTTTGGTATTTTACCTCCGGTGCGTCCCTGTCCCAGGTGCACAGCGGGCTGCAGGCTGTCTTCCCTGTTCAGCAGGTGAGGAAGATGATGGAAGATGGATGGAAGCTGCAGGACGTTTTTACTGCTGCTCACATTCCACAGCTTCATCCTCGTCTCCTCTGACGACACAAACGGACAAAAAAATAAATGAAGTAAAACTGGACAGATCAGATCGGATCCAGGACTCTCTGACGTCACTTTAAGTCACGTTTGTAGCAGACGAGGAACAGGTGAAGAGTAAAAACAGGTCCCATTAAGATATAATCTCGCTGAAGATGCTGCAGTAAAACCAAAAGATTTAAAAACATTTATTTGTTTTTTTCTTGGAAAACAGCAACAAATCAACTTTTTCATTTTTGAGTAAAGTTTTACACTTTTGCTGTAAAACCCACTCTTATATTGTAAAATCATGACGTTCTGCCAAATATCCACATTTCTCAGAATGTCTCAAAATTTAAACTTTTTAATTAATATTAAAACATTTTGTCACAAAACAGAGATTTTGGTGAAATCTTTTTTCTTTCTTTCTTTTAAGATTAAACTATGACTTTAAGTCACAAAATTACATTGGTTATAAAACTTTGTCCTAAAATACCAAATTTCACCAAATCCTGTCCTTCAGATATCAACTTTTTTTGGTCATAAAATCTGGAAATATAAAATATAAGCAAACTTTTTCCTGCAAAATTACAACTTTTGTGGAAGTGCAAGTTTGTTATAAACGTCACACATTTTTGCTGTAAAATCACAAAAACTTACAACTTTAGATTGAAAAATTATGTCTTTTGTTGAACTTTATGTCACAGAATCACAACAAATTTGTAGCAACTTTTTTTCTTTAAATATCAAATTTAGCAAAATTCCAACTCTTTTACATAAAATGACTCCGTCGTGTTTAACGGTGTACATTTGTTCTGCCGTTGTTTCTTCTTCATTGTTTTTCCAGTCTGGCAGAACGATAGTCCATCCATCCATCAGTTAGTTCGCTCAGACGTCTGCAAACATTCATCAGCACCAACTCATGTAAAATGTACTTTCTGCTGCTACTCTTAAAGGAAATTAATAAATAAACGTCAATAATAAATAGTTTTTAACAGCTGATCTACAGTCATACTGCAAAACAGGCACCTGTCAATCAGAATTTAAAGTGGGAGGAGCTAGAGCACCTGCCGGAGTCTACCTGTGCAGGTACCTGGACCAGAGAAGTCCTTTTCTTTTTTTTTTTTTTTCTTGTTTAATTAAACGGAGGAAGATAAAACCCTGACGAGGCAGCAGAACTGACCCGAGAGGCTGCTCCAGGTCCGGTTGATGTCTCTGAGCGCCTGCTTCTCGGCGATGGCCCGCTTGATCTCCTCCAGAACCAGGTTCAGCTCTTTGGAGCGCCGCAGGTTCTCCTGCTCAGCCGAGTGGAGGCGCTCCCTCAGCGCCAGGAACTCCCGCTGGTAGATGTCCACCACATCTCCTGCAGAGGAGGACACGGCACGTGAGACAAGGTCAAGACATAAACTGTGGCCTTAGAGAAGTGATTGTTGCCGCATATCATTCTGGAAACATTTTTTTTAAACATTTAGAAAGTTCAAAGTTCTACGCAGAGATCAATCACTTAAAAGTGGAAAACATCCAAGACAGTTGCAGAACTGGTGGGAATGGACCGCTTTGGATGATCTGCCACAGAATCAGATGAGATGAGAAGTTTCTTCCTCGCCCATACAGCGCTACCTAGAGGCCTGACCGGACGTACCTGTACGCCTCACAAACAATCCTCTCTGGTAAAACAGACACATTCACAGCCATTTCCACCGGTACTGAACGTACCAATCCAATCACACAAGGGCAGGGGCGGGCTTTATGTGATGACTCATCCGGGAGCATCCTGGAGACACTTTTTAAGCCAAGCAGGGAGGATGAAGAGCCGTTAATTAAAGGTTTTTACACGGCCTTCATCATTGTTCCTACTGGGATGTTGTTGATGATAGTCTGGATGGTGCCCTGTTCTCTGATTGGTTGTTTTATATCCAATAGCATCAATGTGAACATGTTCTGCTCCCTGGAAATCAAAGTCAAATCTAGAGAAACCACACTGATTCCTAAATAATTACAAAGTCTTAACATGCAGCGCTAAACTGCAAAAAAATTGCTGGAAGATTCCTGGAACATTGGTGGAAAATTCCTGGAATATTGCTGGAACTTTCTTGGAATATTGCTGGAGCTTTCCTGGAACATTGTTGGTAGATTCCTGGAACTTTGGTTGAAGATTCCTGGAAAATTGCTTTAACTTTCTTGAAATGTTCATGAAAGTTCAAGAACGTTAAAGTTTGAGACTTGAAGCACATTTAGCTTCTTCAACATTCTTTTAAATTTAAATTTGCAGTGATTTATCTAAAGCCGTCCCTGGTTTGTTTTTCTGACATCTCCGTCTGTAATCAGGCCGTTGTCTGACTGAAGCTTTGTGAAAACGTTCTGTGATGGGAAGTGAACTTAATGGACATTTAATAACATCTCGTTTCTGCTTCCTGATGTCCACTTATCGCTGTGCGATGCGCTGCTGAGGAAGACTGATGTCTCTGTGGGATTACTGCAGAGACATCATCAACAGGTAGAAAAAAAAGACATAATCTGAGTAAAAACATGGAAAGAGAAAAATAAATCCTTCATCTGCTCCATCCATCAGTTAATGCTCTGAAGGTAAATCTGCCATAATCCCTGCTAGACTTGCACGCAGACGTCTCCGTTCAGTCCAGAGGTGGTGAGACATATCATCTGTCCAGCGCGTCCTGGGTGTGTCTCCAGGACCCTCTCTTGGTTGGTCCTGAAACACCTCTAAGGGGGACAGCTGACTCCTCTCCATGTGGAGGAGCAGCTCTGCTATGAGTCCCTGTCATTGCAGAAATGCTGCTGCAATGTTGGTGGAACATTGGTGGAAAATAGCAAGAATAGTGGTAGTACAATGCTGGAACACTGCAGAAATATCACTGAAATATTTGAGGAACGTTGCTGGAACGTTGCAGGAATTTTGCAGAAACATTGGTGGAACAGTGCTGGAATATTTGTGGAACATTGCTGGAACGTTGCAGGAAAATTACTGGAATATTTGTGGAACATTGCTGGAACGTTGTTGGAATATGTGTGGAACATTGCTGGAATATTGCAGAAAGAATGGTGGAATATTGCTGAAACATTACAAGAAAGTTACTGGAACACTGCAGCAATATTACTGGAAAATTAACTCTTTTTTTTAAGTCAGAAATTGAGATTTTAGGACAAAAAGTTGAAATTATACAAAATAAGCAATTTTACAACTGTTGCATTTTTAAGTAAAAATGTAAATTTAACAAGTCAGAATTTTGTGACATTTGAATTTGAAATTTATGATAAAAATTCACTTCTGATAACAAGGTTGTGTTCTTGAGAAATTTAGCAAATTTACAATCTTTATTTTAGGAAAGAAAGTTGTAATTATCTGTGATTTTAAGGCCAAAATGTTGCAATTGTTCCACAAAAGTCTCACTTTTACAACACTCTGGAAATAAAACAAATCTTTATGAGAAAATGTAGTTTTCTTATGAACAAAAGTGGTGATTTAAAAAGAAATAAAACATCTATTGAGTGTCATTGTTTGGTTGTAGATATAAATGACTGTAATTGAAACTAGTTCTGATATTGTTCTGATTTGAACATGGATACATGTCAGTAACCTGATGCGGTCCAGGATGGAACTGAACACTGTGTAATAATATACATTTGAACTCATTAAGAAGCTTTCTAAGTGCTGGGGTGGGCTGCTTCCTGCCTTATCTGGAGCCAATCAGAGCCAACCACATCCTGACTGCAGCTCCGTGAGGCTTCGGGCCGCTGAAATCAGTAAATGACGGCGTGAACGTGGAACAAAAGCAGAGAAACACTGAGCGGACGGTTTAACTGCTGCTGCAGGAAGCAGATTATTTCATCAGAGCAGATAAATAACTGGGCAGCGGCGTCGTTAAAAACTCATCAGCGAGGATGGCGTGCGCTCGTAAATTCACTTCAGTTATCAGCCAAACAGATGCAGCTATTGCGTTCCATTAAAGAGGCTTTAAAGTCGTAATTACAGCCAATGGGGGCGTCTCTGCGTAGCTGCGAAAGTTCAGCTAGTCCTTGTGTGAAATACATTCTACAACAAGTTAGAACAGGGGAAATTTAAAGCTATAAATGAGGAACAAAAAAAAAAATCCAACATACAAAAAACAAATAAAACATGAGGGTCAGCAGACATGAGAAAGTCGTTGAAATGTCTCAAAATAACAAACAATCAGAAAGAATTAGCATATTTCTGGTTCTCTGTTGTTGAACTAATGTCCAAAGTTGAAATCTCTGAACTCTGAGGCATCTGTGATGGAACATCACCATGGAAACGTGGATTATTCTAACTAAGTACCACAAGACTCCATGCAAGGACCTCTGCCTCTTTAATTCTTCATGTTTCCATCCAAATGTCAGCTTATATACAGATGACGCTCTGACTTATGTTCCTAACAAGAATTCCAGATGTTTTATGTAGGGCCAGACTATGGCCATATGAATAATAGCACAGAGCTTAATGTCCCACACCTGGACTACGGTTACCGAGGCCCCACCCCTACCCACAAGGACTGAACAATCATTTGTGACAGCACTCAGGTTTCTGAAGAGGGATTTTGAAAATTTCTTTTTGCGCAGCCAAACCCGCGGGAACGTGCCCACCTCACGTCAGTCAAAGTTAGCTACTTTAGTGAGGGGTTCACTCTCTGATTAATTAGTTTACCATCGTACCATGACTGAGGGTCCCAGCCACATAACATTCCAGTAATGTTCCTGCAGTGTCCCACCAACCTTCCAGTACTGTTATAGCATTGTTCCAGCAACATTCCAGCAGAGTTCCAGAAATCTTTCACCAACATTCAAGTTCCTGCAATATTCCAACATCATTCCATTTGTTTTTGACCAAAACTCTCAACTTTTAGTTGTAAAAACTTCTTTAATGGTTTCCTGAATCCTGACTTACTGACATCAACCAGCTGCTCTCCACCTCAGTTATTCCACCTTAAACCAGCTGCTCTCCTCCTCAGTTATTCCACCTTAAAACAGCTGCTCTCCTCCTCAGTTATTCCACCTTAAAACAGCTGCTCTCCACCTCAGTTATCCACCTTAAAGCAGCAAGTTGACGTGGTGGACTGACTTCTGGAACATTGCAGGAACTTTCCTTGAACATTCCTGGAACTTTGGTGGAACATGCTGGAAGATTCCTGGAACATTGCTGGAGCTTTTCTGGAAAATTACTGGAACTTTCCTGGAACATGTTGGTAAGCTCCAGTAACATTGCTGAAACTTTCCTGGAACTTTCCTTGAATATTCCAGGAACATTGCTGGAACTTTCCTGGGACATTTCTGGGCTTCGTTTGACAGCTCTGCTGTATAGGATCACTGGCGTCACCAGACGTCTCGTCCTCGTCCTCAGATGTAAAATCATCTCCTCTGGGGACCGAACTGACACTGAGGAAACAGATTAATGTCTCCACAAGAGCAGAAACATGACAAACACCTACACACACACACACACACACACACACACACACACACACAGGCCGGCTGAGATCAATAGGTGATCGTAGACGATCACTAATTCGCTGTAATCCTGCTCCGTAACACGATATCGCTCTCACAGCTGAGAGCAGGTTGAGTCATTCTGGAGTAATAATACGAGAAGCTGCTTTAACTGGTGATGAGATTACACACACACACACACACACACACACACACACACACACAGGATGACTCGCAGTTAATGGTCTGGTGGTTTTACTGGGTGTAAATAAGTCCTCCTCCTCACGGATCCATACCTGCATCACCGCGTTCTCCTGGAGTTCTGATTTCTGATCGGCGTTACAGATGTTAGTTAACAGAACTGAAAAGCCAAAACTAAAACTAACGCAGCAAAACCAGCTGAAATGAAACTGAATTGTGGGTAAAATTAAGGCTTCATTTTTCTAATCATTCAAAGGAAAGAATAAATTAATTGAGATTTCTTTTTTGTCTGAAAGTCAGTGCTTTTAAAAAAAGGAAAACAAAACTAACCGACTTCCTCAAAACTGAAAGAAAAACTTAAACTAAAGATAAGTAATTAAACAAAAACTGAAAAAGGAAATAAAAATAAAAACTATTAAAAGATTCTGCCAAAGGTCAACGTTGGAGTGGGCGTTACCACGGAGACGTCATTTCTGTCATTTTCAGACTTTTCCAAAGTTTTATCCTTCTGAAAGTGTCCAGGAGCTCCCGCTCGCATGGCTGAGCTTCACGGACCGAAGGGCCCGGCTCCCTAACGAGCTCCCTAACGAGCTGCCTGAAGAGGGGGGCCTCTGCCCCCCTCCGACCCCGCGCCCCCCCCAGCAGATGGTGTTTAATCAGGAGATAAATGAGGACATGATGGCGGTTCCAGGACCTCATTAGAACGAATGAGGGTTTCAGATCTGATCCTCAACAGGATTATTCCAGCGATAAACACCGTTGAGAAGCGGCAGAAACACGCCAACGGGACGTCGGAGCGACAGGAGAGCAGCCAGGAAGTGATGGGCGTCGAGGAAGGAACTCCAGCTGCTGAGTCAGCTGAGCGCTTTCAGACTGACAACAGGAAACGACTGGACGCTCGTGATGTCGCGGCCTCCAAAACCGATGGAAAGATCCAGAACTCGGCTGTAGAACCAAACTGCAACATGCTTTTCTGGAGTTTGGAAGTGCAAACAAAAGGCTGCAGTTCCTCTGTTGACCACTAGGGGTCATTTCAGGAGGTCTGCTGGTCCTGCTGGTCCTGCTGGTCCAGCCACACCTGGCCTGAACAAACATAAAGCAGGTGAATGCACAGGTAGACTGCAGGTGCTGCTTAAACAACACCAGGTGGCGCTGTGTGTAAACCCGAAGAGTCAAAGAGGCAGAGGTCCTCACATGGAGCCCTGTGGACCTCCTCCTTCCACCTCAGCAGGTGTTTCTGCAGAACGACATTCACAGCTGGAGAGGCAGCAGAGACGCTAAATTTGACCTCAAAAATTCATCTTTTTTACAACGAAAAAGTGCAAATTCTATAAAAGTTACAGTTTTACAGGAAAAAAAGACTCAAAAAGTTTCATTCTTTCAAAAAATTTCATAATTTAAAGTGAAGTGAAGTGTCCTGAACCACTCCTCCTCTTCTTCATCTCCATCTCCTCCTCTTCTTCATCTCCATCTCCTCCTCTTCTTCACCTCCATCTCCTCCTCTTCTTCATCTCCATCTCCTCCTCTTCTTCACCTCCATCTCCTCCTCTTCTTCACCTCCATCTCCTCCTCTTCTCTTCTCATCTCCATCTCCTCCTCTTCTTCACCTCCATCTCCTCCTCTTCTCTTCTCATCTCCATCTCCTCCTCTTCTTCACCTATCCTAAAGCCCCACCTACAACTCCCACAATCCTTCTCTGCTGCTGAACAAGGGTTCAGGAGCTCCTCAGTGTCTGTTCAGAGCATCAGGACCGGACCGGGATCTGGTTTCAACACAAAACCAGATGGAGACCAGAAGTCGTGACCAGCAGATGACCGTTCCAGCTGCTGCCAGAGGTGGAAAATGTGACTTCAGACGCGAGTCGCTGGAGTCAGGGGGCTGGGAGACGACACGAGGAACCTAAAAGGACTGAAGACGGCGGCAAGCACTCAGACCAAAGTTGGTTTTCATCGTATGAAGACAAAGAAACGGAAAGAAAACAGCTCATCTCTCGCTTTTACTCCAGAGAACGAAAGCTGCAGCGACGGAACAAAGATGGAGGAAAACCCAGACTGGAGAAAATTAGAGTAAATCAGGAGGATTTTAGCTCCTGAACGACGCTAAAAGAGACAAAAACACCCCAGAGAAGAAATAACTGCTGGAAATCAGACCTTCAAGAGCCTTTCCAGGATAATTATTAAACAGGAAGAAAGACTGACGAGAACACATCCAAACCGGTTTGTTCCGGTGATTCAACACCACTCCAGCTCTGAGCTCTGACTTCATTAGCAGTTGGTTGGACGGAGTTTAGAACATTTAAAAGATGAAGGAAGAGAAGAAGCCCCGCCCTCTTTAGCTCCGTAGGCCCGCCCTCCTTTATTCTGCTTTCTCACCTCAGGTCACGACTCACGTCAACATTTTAGGACATAAATTTCATTCATATTACAAAATTATGGCTTTATGTCCTGAAATTGATCATTTTGTAAAACTGCTGTTGAGTTGATGATTTCAGTAAATTGTAAAATTATTTTGTTAAAAAAAGAAAAAATGTTTTGTTGCTTTGTGTCATAAATATTTTATTGTAAATTGGTAAAATTGTACATTTGGAACATTTTGGAAACAAATATTTCTTTTCAAATCCTAAAAAATACATAGATATATTTATATGTATGCATATATACACACACACACACACACAGTAGGCTGTAAGTCAGACTGACCTAACCTATGGACATGAATCTTTCAGGCTTTGG
>JBAMYA010046838.1:0-10778 GCA_037176975.1 Arrhamphus sclerolepis | reverse complement strand
TGTTAAAACTCAGGTCTGAGTCCAGAACCAAACCCAGATCCCTGGCTTGGCTCTTGGTTTTCAGCATCACTGCATGAAGCTGAGTGTTGACTTTTAATCTTTCTTCCTTGGTTCTGAACACTATTATTTCTGTTTTTGTCTTCATTCTGGCACCTCCACCCTTTGGTTCTGATCAATGCATCTGGATCAATGCTTGAAAACACATTTATGACATTCACAAGACAACAGAATTCAAGATTATTTGTCAATACAACCAGATACAAGAATATAGTGCACTGAAATGGTAAAAGGCATTCTCTAAGTTTTGGAACAGATTATAAAAATTATTTTAAAAACTATGAAAGTGACTAGTGCACCAAGTGACTAGTGCAGCAAGTTACGAGTGCACCAAGTGACGAGTGCTGCAAATGGCTCGTGCAGCAAGAATGAAGTAATGCAGAAGACAATGACAGATCAGCCACGATGGGAATAAATATCCAATAAAATATGAGACAGACATGGTCAAAAACACCATCTGTACAGTGGCTTTTCCAGGTTTGTTGTTTTTTTTTAATCTTTATTACAGACTGGCTTAATTCAATCTGCTTCTCAAACTAGCGGAGTATCTGAGAGTAAGTTGGACCCTATTTCAATGTTGTGAAATAAACAAAACAAGTGAGAAAAGTTGTGTTAAAAGAAAAAAAAAAACTACCACCAGCCGAGGAGGAAGACCTGTAATGTTTCCTGTGTAAAATTGTAAAGCTTCGTACTATATCCTCGGGGTGATAATGCATATCTGTACGTGCGTTTCGACTCCTACTCAACATCGATAGTGTCTCCTATATTGCTGCTGATGATGTGACGATCTCCTATACTGCTGCAAACGCGCTTATGTTAAGATGAAAAACTTGCACGTCTGCATTTTTGTTTTTTTCCTACGTGGTGAGCAAAAACACAAAGGAAACGTTGACGAGAGACGCTTGTTGAATGGAAAAACCACATAAACCAAAACCACAGATCGCAAGTCGTTCTTAGACCTAAATAGAAACTGAGGCACACACCCTCTGCCATGTGCAGATGTGTAGAAATAAAGTAACCTGATCGGAGCATATTCATATGATTGTGTTTTGTGATTCAAATATGATAAAGTCACTTTCCATATAGACTCCTTAAATGCATGTGTGCAGAAGCGCACAAATCACCTAAAAAGGAGATGTTTAGGTGATGGAGTGGATGCTGGAACTGTGCATGTATACTTTCTGAAGTATGTTACTTCGTGGATATTTGTGAAGCATAAACATAAAAAACTGTCGACCACTTAGATTATCCAAACGTGCATTTGGAAAGAGTCTACTATTGATACATGTGGGTGAGGGGACAAACTGCATTTCAAGAGTGTGTAAACATGTTGGTGCATTAGTGCATAATTAATGTTTTAATGGTGGATGCCTTTGAATGACTTTTTAAGTGGGCTGCTGATTCCACATCATTGTTAATTTTATTGACTCTCAGTGTGACAACTGCATCACAACAAAATGAGTTTTCAGGATCTCTGCCTGGAGGTTTTGGTTGACGCTTTTATCTTCTTTAAAGTCACGCCAGAAAACTTTTTTTTTCCGTCTTTCCAAACGCAGCTAAAACACAAAAGTGGTCACGACCCACTACAGAGCAGCCTTTCTAACATGATTAACGGTGAGCCTTTAACGCAGACGAGTCTGAAACAGCAGTGTGGCTCATGTGTGGCGACTGGACGCTGCGGAGACGTCGATGATGACAGCGTAGCTACGGCGCAGTTGGCTGCAGCGCATCGCAGCAAAGTAGGTGTAAATAAATATTCAATTGTCTTTCTAAACATACTCCATTACCTTATTTGAAAGCTAAGATCTAAATTGAATACATTTGAAAATTAAGTTTTCATATTTAGACTGTGATTTTTGTTTTGCTGTATATAAGGCAAACAAAGGGTTCTTATTATTTATTTGTTTTATTTATTATTGAAGTTTCAGAACAATGTTTTTCAGTTCTCCATTCTTTTTCTCTAATTCCTCCTATAATTGGTGGTGATGTATCATTTATAATGTAGGTTTTATTGTGAGTGTAGTCTATGTTTTATTTCAATTTTCCATAAAAAAAAAAAACTACGTGTTGCAGTGACACAGAATTTCCCTCCACTATTTGTTCTTCATCGTTTTCAAGTCGGTTAGAAGGATTATTTGCTACAATGCCTGAGGTGCTCAACATTTATCAGCTCCAACTCAAGTAAGATATACGTTATTTCATAAACAGAATTATATTATGTCTTTGCTTTATTTGTTCTGTTGCGATGTTTGAGCTACGTACTGGAAGTAAACAAAAGGAAACTCATCACTGCGGGGAAATAAAACCCCACACTGCTCCCTAGTGGTTGGTGGTGTAATTACAAAGGGATGTAAATAAAAAAATTCAGAAGAATCAACGGGGGAGACGTTGTGTGGAGCTTACGTGCATCGCTGCTTTACTGTGTGATGCATTGCTGACAAAATACCAACACAGCAGTCTTTCAGTTACCCAGCAGGACAGTAAAATTACAGCGAAATGAACCTTTCATTTATCTTTTTGGTGTGGAAAGTGCAGAAACTTTCCTCACCAAAAACAAACTGAAACTGATTGATAAATCTTCTCAATGCTTCTAGAGAAATCGCACGCTGGTCCCTCAACTCACTGAAAGTTTAAATGCATTAAAAAATAATAAGTATAAGTTATGTAAAGCTGGAATTATTCAGAACATCAATTAAAACAAATTTCATGCCCCAAATCAAAGAGGATGCAACACTTTGCCCAGAGGTTTGTTCTCTGTACTGTGACAGGATTTACACCACATCAGTTGCAAATGTTGTTTCTCTGGTGGTTTGGTGGATTCTCATGGCAGGATGAGGCTTTGCAGTCTGACACCTCAAGCTATTGGAATAAAAATAACTGACTGTAGTCAGGAATACGGTCTCACGCAGTAATAACGAGGCTTTCTAAAACACGACGAGTTAAACTCAGATTTACAGATGTGCTGCGTCCACACAACCGTATTTCATTTCAAGAAACACCATCAGCTCGAGTGTTTCAGCTTTGCGTCTCAAGATATCTTCAACCACATTACACCACCGCAAATGCATATCACACAGCCATCGACGCCAGCTTGGCATGGATGGGCGAAAACAGGCTAAAAAACTCAGATGGAAATAACCTTTGTAGCAGTTTGTTGTTCTAAAAGCTCGTTTTCGCCTTCTTCCAGTGTGCAGGCAGAGTGTTAATGAACAGACTTTGGCTGTGTAACAAGTGTTGATCAGGTGAATCTGTGTACTATCGTCGGGAGATAACCACATGATGTAGGCTCAAGAATGCGTTGAGCAACACAGAGTGAACCTGTGCAAGTGCATCATCATGTCCAGATGGTTCCAGCTCTACTTTGTAGCGCTGTGTTTGCTAGAGCTGTAACAGATACGGAACGTCACATGAGCTTTTTTTATTGATTTTTCTGACAAAAGAGAAAGAGAAAGTTTAGCGCAGGGTGTGGATTTTGAGTGCTTAGATGGCAAGCAGCAGTGCCTCATCCATCTTTTAAGTAGCCAGTATGGCAGCACTTTTGCTTCCCTGACGACGACGGGCAGCATCGAACCAGCACATAAGTTTCATTTCTGGAGAGGTGCGCATCAGGTGAGCGTGCAGGTTGCAGCACAGCTGCTGCCTTATATACGATCTGTGCAGGATCACAGCACTGACACACAAGGACGCCACGTGAACATGCAAATACATCGAGCATGAGGGCACATTAAAAGCACAAAAGAAACTTAAATTTAATCAGGATAATAGCCATTTGTCATGCAGGAATCTCAATTACTTTAAGAATAGTTTTCCTAGTGGTAAGCGAAGCAGGTATGCCTTTTAAATGTGCTTTTGCTTTGTTTGATTGCACTGTTTTTCTAGCAAATTGTTGTTGTTGTTTTTCCTTAAATCAATGAGAGGAAGCAAATTCTTTGTTGCGTCAGTGTTCAAATGTCAGCAGGTCTCGCACAGGATGCTCTTTTGAAACGGAAATGGACAGAAAAATACTCTGATGAAAAGCTGTGATATGATCCGAACCGTTTGTGAGCTAAACAAAAGTTTAGCTTGTATTTACAAGTTAAACCTTTGTTACTAAGCATGACTTTCAGTTTGTTTCACAGTTTGAAATGAAGATGCACCAAAACGGTGGTGACAGCCTCATTTCGGTTAACATACTGCAGAGTTGCTGATTGACATCTTTTTATTCAACATGCTGTCATGGCCCACCTTTGGTCTCCTGCTTGGTAAGTTTTTTTCTCCTGGCAGGTGCCAGAAGTGGCTCACCAGAGCATGTTCAGCTCCTCGGGTGTGGGAGTTAGAGGTCTGCAAACCAAACCCGGGCCTGACAGAACCCAGAGAACCACCTCAGGTTCAGGACGGGTCTGGCGTTGTTTTCAAATAAATAATCTGGACTTCTGTGGGGTTGGGGGTTGGGCTCTCTCATAGCTGTTGTTTGATTTTATAACAAAACACAAGTGTGTAAAAACAATAGTTGCAAGAACATAGCGAGTTACTGCAGCGAGATAAGAATTTATAATTTCAGTGTAATTATGCATTCATTGTATTTTAATTTTTTAGATGTTCTAGAAAGTTGTTTTATTTTTTTATTTTGCTGGTTTAGGGCACTGTGTGCAAAAAACCTGCTCTGTTGCATTTTTCTTTTCCATGACAGCTGTGTGTGGTGTGCTAAAAGGCTGGTTTTGTCCGTTTTATACTCGACAGTTCAATGATGTGAAGTCATCTTGCTACATGCTGCGCTTTTGAAGCAGCTGAATGTGTGACACTGAGTTTGTGGATTTGTAAATCAAAAATAAAACCAGTCTGCGTGTGTAGGTGCACATGTTCTTGTCAGCATCTGGTTTTGAACAGGGTCGTGCTGCAAGGTTTTGCATCCTGTTTACCGTTGTGTCGGGGCTCTAGGTTTGCGGGCTCCGAGCAGACCACCAGTAGGCATGGCTACCGCTGTAAAGACCAGCCTTTCTGAGTAACATGGATCCTACAGGTTGTTGTTTTCTTGCTGCTCTTTTGTACAATTTGTAGCAGTTTTGATACTTTAAATAAACTTTAATTGGGCATATTTATGTGTGGACTCTCCTCTTTTGTTGCTAACTAGTTGGTAGCCATGCAAATGCGAGGCTAAGCTAAACCTCACCTCTCAGAGGTGGGGTCCTTGCAGTTGAGGGGATACTTGAGCTCGATGACATGGCCGTTCCTCTCACGCAGGAGATCCTGTTGTTCCGTGTAATACTGCACGAGCTCGGCCAGCGTTGCAAACTTCTCCCCCCCATACAGGTCATAGTAGTCTCCAGAGTTCTGGATCTTAATGTGGGTCACCTCATCGTGACGCCTGAGTACAAAAAGACAAAAACACACACAGAGTTTCAGCCACTGAGTTGTTTTTTTTTGTTGAACATGTAAATAGCAGATATTTTTCTCATAGAAATGTCAGTTTTTTTCATCATTACCCTGAAGAGATCTTATCACTGAATGCACACAGCCACCCACACAAGTGCACGTACAGTTTAGGAACAAAAACAATCTTATTTTGCTCTCACTGACAGACATTAAATACAGACACACACAAACATGTTCAACTGACGAAGCCACGTCTTCATTTTAAGTTTTTAAATCTTATTGTCCTCTAACCCCGTTATGTCTTACATGTATCTGCTTGCTTTGACAGTTTTAACAAATTAAAACTCCTCTTTCAATAAGCAAAACAGCCAGCACAAATCTCAACAAAGGATCGTCTTTTTATTTCAATATTTCATGCACACTGTATTTGGATAAAGGCTGCACTGTGATTGCAACACGGCGGAAAAGAGAAGCGTGCAGCTGGCGAGACGCTGATAAGCCAGAAACATTTGATGCCACTTTGCATATCCAACGTCCCATGGCTAGTTTGAATACGTGCACGTGTGGAAGTGGATGCACGCATGTTCACCTGTGATCCATAACATATTTGCTGAGAAACTAAATAAGTCAGCGAAGCTTCTTAATAGCTGAATTATGTAAATATTCCTTTTCCATTTACGAGTGATGTTGGAGTTTCAACAGGCACCAGAGATTCAGGGTCACCGGGGAGTCGTCAGGTGATCTGCACGTCCACACAGCAGTCGATTTTTTTTTTTTTTAATCCCCAACTGATTATCAGATAATGATAGCACTGAAGGGCAAAATATCATATTTATCCCCATCATTTTTTGCTTTGTTTTAAATAATTTTCCAAATCCTTACTTCTGTTTTCCGGTTCAGCATACTATGAATCTCTTCATCCATTCTTGCATTTATTTCTCCCATAATCCATCCCTGACGCTGTCTCCATCCCTCTCTCCCTGTATTTCCTGGTAATTGCCTTACAGCTCGATTAGCGGCTGTTGGCAGGGTGCCACGGGTCTATGGCCCTGTTACAGGTCCCGCCTCTACTTTTTTCTGTCAGTTTAACACCATTAACTCTGGAATGAGGCAAACATCACATCGCATTAGATTCTCATTCTTTCCTGCTCTCCTACTTTGAATCACTGATAGCCTTTTTGGATTTATTGTAACTTGGTCCCTAGAATACAGGCAGGCGAGAGCAGCACTCATTTTTGCTGAGGTCTGTGTTGCTTCTTTCTATTTCAATAAAGGGGAGACTGCTTAATCTGATAATGACTGTAAAACTAAATGTAAAGCAGCTCAATGAGAAGCACCACCTCCCAATCTGAAGCCATAGTGCTCGTTTGAAAAAGACTTGATTGCCCATTCTGGGTTGGGAGTGAGCTACTGCCTCCAGTGGAGGAGTTAAAGTATGTTGGGATCTTTGTAGTACAGAGCAAGAGTTGTGCTGCAGAGACTCTTCAGGTCTGTCACGGTTTACCAGTTCTTTTATACTGCAACCTTTACCGAGGGTTCTGAGCTGCAGGTGGTGACCAAAAGAATGAGGTAGAAAACTTTATTGTTTGAGTCACTCTTTAATTTCACTACGAACCACTAGGTGGCAGTGTGTTGTTTGTTTTTTTTTCAGTACTGTAGCTCACAGTGCCGAGTTTCCTTTTGTTTACTTCCTGCAAGTAGTTCAGACATATCAAAGGAGTATATAAAGTATATTTAATGTGAGTTGGAGCTGATAAAAGATAAAATAAATCAGATATTTGGGATGGAATAAGAACATCAGGCATCTGTGAGGGGCTCAGAGGATAGTTGCTGATCATCTCCATCAAAATGAACCAGTGGAGGTGGTCTGGACTTCTGCACAGGATGCTCTTTAGTCCTTCTCTGACTCCGTAAGTCTCAGAGAAGAGCAACGATACATGCTTTCACGTCAGTGCCCAAAAGTCCTCAACAACGCCAGAAAAGGTTTCTAGATTTGTCACTTGTTTCCTTTTTAAAAACGGGGGTCTGAATACTCGCTAAATACAGAGACAACATTGCATTTATCAACAGAAGTTTGGTGCTCTGACATCGTCCAATCAAGTGCTGAGTCATTCAGCAGCCAATGAGCTAGAAAGCACATATCGTTACTCTTCTGAACCTGCAGCGGGGGCTGCCGTGAGTCCAAAAGCACTCATAATCGGACCAATCAGCAGCAGACAGCTCCTCCCAGCTGCAGCCAGAGAAGGGGAAATGGTCCTCCTTTGAGGGAACCTGATTACAGAATTATTAATCACGGCCCTTATTGGGGATGTTTCAGAATACGAATAAAATAAGATAATAACAGGTGAATAAGATGATGCACTTGGCTCAGATAATCAGGTTATTCAGCAGCCAATCAGCTACTAGATCGCAGCTATGTCCCCGCCTCCTCTGCTGTTGACTGACGTGGCGCTGATCTGACACGTAGCTGAGAAAGACGATTCCAAACCAGAGATGGTTTTAGAATTGATGGTGAGAAAAGAAAACTCTAACTGAGAAAGATTACTTAAGTCTCGGCTACAGATTTTGGTTGCACATTCTGGGTTTTGGTTCTGGGATTTTTGGTTTTGATCCACAATACATAGCTCAGAACTGATTTCACATTTTCTCTGTTGAATTACATGCTGTGCCTAAAGCAGTGTGGGTTTTCTCTGGGAACACTGACTCTCTCTCACAGTTTAAAGCAACTGTGGACAATAGATAGATGGAAAGTGGATGTTGCGAGATTGTCCCCAAAACACACGGGAGGGTAAATGAAAGAATAACAGCTGTTGCAGAGAGCATCAAAATTTGTTACAGGGCTGTCCTGTGCAGGAGCTCAGCTCAATATGGTGATCGGGCTCCGTTAAAATTAGATTTTACCTACATTTAGATACCATTTCATCTCATTAATGACCCAGAATTCAGTCGGCAAAGATGGGCAGTAATTTGATCTGTGCAGGAAGCTCATTGGTTGACGTGAGCAATTATGGCACAGCTTTACTGACAGGTAAATTGGATTAAAAACTTCCCATAAATGGGCTATCACTTCCTCTCATCATTAACCTCTGTGACCCTAGATCTCTAGAAGATTTGGGAAGTGGAATAAAGCTGTCGTTAAATCCACGAGAAGGACATTTACGAGGCTGCTCTTCCTCGCTAAATTAAGTTCTGCATTTGAAAACGTTCTTACCGACATGCATAAAAATTGTTTCACCTGAAAGAGACTAACTGACTCAGTTACAAATAAATTAGAAACAAATGCATTTTTTTAAATCAATGACCAAAAAGAATATAAATAAAAATACCCCCAACTGAGTACCCTCTGGAGAGAAATCCATTTCTATAACAACTTAATGTTGTAAATTATTTGCTTCATCAGCTGCACACGGCATGCACAATAACAATGACGGCACTCTTTTTTTAAATCTAAAAATAACTGGACTGCAGACTAAACAGCAGTGAAAACACAGGCTACAATTATGTAATATAGGAGTTGGGAGCGAATGTATCTGCTTTCTGCGGCTCCTTCAAAAATTAATTTTAAAATGCCTTAAAAATCACTGTGAAAACTAGCACAGAATATTGTTATTACAGAACAAAACTGTGTCTAATTTACACTTTTTTCTGTCAGGTTTGTGATGCCACAGAAGAAGGGAAGTATGACAGAGAAAAAAAGCACAGAGATGGAAAAGAAATCATATAACCAGCTGAACATTTTCTGTTGAGAGCCAGTCATCAGCGATAATGGCCACTTCAGGTAACTACATTCTGTACCCAATATCAGTCAGCAGTAAAAAAAAAAAAAAATCTGCTTGCAACAAAGAACCAGGATCACTGCTATCAGCCGCTACTGGAAAGATTCAACAAAAACACCAACACAAAAGATTCTCCTGATCCGATAAATCAGTGGGACAAAGCTCCCTGAGCCCGAGAGACAAAATAAACTTCCAAACAACTAAAAAAAACGTTCTTATTTACATTTCATTACTTATGCATTGACTTTATGTAAACATAATCATGTAAAATGATATTTCATAATCTCACTACCTGCTCGCAGCGACTGCACAGAAACCCAAAACCTCAGTTTAAAAGTAGGACTAGTCAGCGATAAGCAGCTGATGTGGTTGCAAACTACAGCCAGCTTTGTGAGTATGCAGTCATCCCATAATATTCATTACTTCAAGCCAAACAGTCCAGGAATAAATCTTTTGGAGCCAGAATACACAGAAGAAGTGCTGCAGATTTCTGAAGCTGATTGTGACTTGTGTCCCAGCGAGCTGATAGACTTCACTGACTCCTCAAGTCTCTGACTGCGAGATGAGGCGGGAAAAAAAAAAAAAAGAGGCTCATCATCATTGGAGGTAAACTCAAAGCAGAAAGAAACAGTAAAACAAGTGCAAATCCCTGATGTCGACAGTCTGGGACCAAACTCTATCCTCCAAGACGACAACGCTCGTCCTCGCAGAGCTGAAACACCTCCGAAATGTAGACTAGATCAAATAGCTAAAATGTCTCGTTTCAATAATCCAACCCACCAAACAAGCGTCAATCGCATAAAAAAAAGGATTTTACTGCCAAGAAGCATTGTTGCAACAAAGTCATAAACTACCAAACACAAATTTCCTTATTTTTGTGTTTAGTTTACTTTATTGTTTGATCTACTCATCCATATTCACTTCACTTATTTCTTTTTAAACAGTTTTTAAACTTTTTATTAGTATTTTTTGGCACACAGCAGAACATACAAAGCATTAACATCAAGTAAAAATGACCAACATATATACAGCGCTCTGTTCTTTTTTAATAAAGCATAGACATATCAAAAAAAAAGGAAAACTGAACTAAACAGACAAAAGAACAAAGTGCCTGCACACTTAAATTAACATTGCCATCTGAGTATATAGAATGATTACATTCAATATAATACCAGTGTCATTTATCCATCTAAACAGATATATCCTCTAATTAACTCAAAAATGAACTCCAGACCTGACTGAAGCTACACTACATTCCCAAAAGTATTCCCTCACCTGCTGTGACTCGCGTGTGAACTTAAGTGACGTCCCAGTCTTAATCCATATGGTTCAATATGACGTGGGTCCATCCTCTGCAGCTGTAACAGCTTCAACTCTTCAGGGAAGGTTGTCCACAAGGTTTAGGAGTGTGTTCATGGGAATTTCTGACCATTCTTCCAGAAGAGTGTCTGTGAGATCACATACTGATGTTGGACCAGAAGGGCTGGCTCTCAGTCTCTGCTCTAAAGGTTTTCTATCAGGTTTAGGTCAGGACTCTGTGCAGGCCAGTCCAGTTCATCCACACCAAACTCTCTCATCCAGGTCTTCATGAAC
>JBAMYA010046837.1:0-10778 GCA_037176975.1 Arrhamphus sclerolepis | reverse complement strand
GTGTGTGTGTGTGTGTGTGTGTGTGTGTGTGTGTGTGTGTGTGTGTGTGTGTGTGTGTGTGTGTGTATGTATATGTAGGCTATGTACATATATACGCAGGCTTAGCAGCAGAGAGGAGGGAGAATGCTTATAAAGTTGGGCCACTTTTCTTTCAGTTCTGCTTCCTTCATTTTCTAATTTATATAATAGGATATGTTCAGTATGTCCAGCATTATTAAGAAAAGGATACACCAATAAAATGAATGTATAAAGATTTTTTATTTTTATTTTTTTGCAAACATAAAAAAGAGTTTCCTGCTTTCCAGTTCAACATACTCAAAGTTTCTCCATAACCCGCTTTCTGAAACCCCAGCACAGTTTGACCATGGAGTATTTTCTGCTGAGCGTTGATCATTTCCAGCTCCATCTCTTGGTCTCCATTCTTCCCTGGGGTCTATTTCAGAAAGGAGGTCCAGCATAATCAGAATTTATACATGACCCGTTTTCTGAGCTCGTTTCAGAAAGTGTTGCCAAGTCTGTGTGTGGCTGTTCATTGTTTATTTATCTGACAACAACAGACCGGATAGCAGACTGGTCTCTGAAAAAAAAACCCCGCTACACCCCCTATTGTCCTGGCGATGAAATGCTTTACAACTCTCCGAGCAATGGAAAAGTATAAACAGTTCATGTCTCCATCAGTCTGACTGTGTCTACAGAGTGACAGAGTCGGAGAAGCAGAAAACTGGGCTTTACGGACAAGGGTTACGGTCCAGGGGTGGGGACCAGGGTTAGGGTCCAGCCTAAGGGTTTGGAGTTAGGGACCAGGATAGGGACCAGGGTCAGGGCTTATAGTATTGATTGTATTGATCACATTGATTGTATTGAGTTGATAAAACCTTCTCTGTGTTTCTGTGCAGTTTGTCTTTGGACATGGACTCTCCAGTGTACAGGATGATGTCTCCCTGCAGCCTGGTCCTCGTTCTGGTTCAGGTCCTGGTCTTGTTCTGTCCTGCTTCAGGATACAGTTTAGACGAGAACCACAGTCTGGAGTTCAAGGGCCCAAAGTCCTCTATGTTTGGATACTCCGTTTTGCTGCACCGCCACAAAGCTCAGAAATGGTCTGGATCATTAAAAACCTGACCTCTGATCAATTATTGATCATGTTTAATAATCTGTTTCTTTATTATTGATCCTCTATTGATCTACAGTAGAACCTTAGCTGATGAATGAATTAATAATTAATGTCAGTTAATCCTCATCTTCTGATTATTTGTTAACCACCTGTTGGTCACTTTGTTATTATTATACTAATCTGATAATTGGTCATCACTCATCAGCTGATTGATAACTTTTAAAATCCTCCAGATCAGTTTAAACTCTCACTGTTTCTACTGCTCATCAGCTCTTGTTACCTGAAATGTGATGATTGATCAGTCTACATCAATTTAATGATCATCAATATTAGCCATTTCCTCATCAATACATCTTATCAAGTGGCCTTTTGTAGTTTATTTTAATTATTGAACCAATATTTTTTTCATTTAACTGTTCAGCTGAAGCCAGAAATAAAAATGAGGGATTAGTTCTGTCCTGCATGTGTTAGATCAGACGTGTCCAAACTCAGTCCTGGAGGACCGCTGTCCTGGAGGACGGCTGTCCTGTCGTGTCTGCATTCCCTGATTCCAATAACTGGATCACCATCAGCTGATCATCCAGGTCATGTCTGTTAACGATCCATTCATCTGAATCAGAGCATCATCTAAGACCTGCAGGACAGCGTCCTCCAGGAGTTGGACGCCCCTGTTATGAAAGGAAACAGGTGTCTCTGGAGAGTCTTCTGCAGTTACATTTGAAGATCTCAGAGGTGTTTTAGTGTTTCAGCTTCCTTGTGTTAATACACACATATTAATTAGCTCATTAGTGCAGATGAGAGCAGCTGTTTGAAGCTTCAGACACTGACTCCATTCACACTGAAGCTAAAGTTCTGATTCTGAACTCTTATTCCCTGATATTTGACTCTGATTATCTAATCTTCTGAGTCTCTGATGCTTTGATTCTCTGATTCTCTGATCCTTCTTGTTTGCTCTGATCCTCTGATTCTCTGATCTCTTATTCTCTGATTGCTGATGTCTCATTCTCTGATTCTCTGAACTCTGATTTTCAGGTTGGTGGTTGGAGCTCCAGTAGCCAATGTGTCCTCCAGGCCGTTGGTTCGAGCTCCAGGGGCTGTTTTCCGCTGCAACATCACGGCTAAGAATCATCAATGCCACCAGATGCCTGCTGGTTTGTAAATATTTGTCCTTCATGACTGCACTATTTCTGGTGGTACAGCACTGGTGGTTCTGGTGGTGCCACCAGTGCTCCACAACAAATGTGCATCTCACACCAGAAGATAAGAACCTGGAGCCTTCATGTCTTTATTGTAGTCATTTTTTAGGAAACAGCAGTTGATTTTTCTGAATGATTCTTTCTCTATATATACAAATAACAAACCCAGTACTGTAATCAGCATTTTGCATTTTTAAATAAAAGAAATGTATAAATGAGAAATTAATACATTAAGCATCTTTAATCGAGGAATGAAACATAAATGAGAAAACATTCAACTTGGCCACGTGAACAAATATGTAAATCATTCTGAATCTTCATCACAAACACAAACTTCAAACTTTGTTTCCACTATTACTATAAAAACATTTCAAATCACATCACAGCTGGAAACAAATGTAAAATAAATGAAACCATAATTTTAGTATTTTTATTCTTTATTCAGTCTTCTCGTATGGATCTTTTTAATTGTATCTTTATTTGTTTATCAGATCTTCAGTTTGTTTCAGGAGCTATGCTGCTTGCTGCATTTTCACTTCCTGCCCAATAAATTACACATAGAAGGTTTTTTAAGGTCAGAATTTAAAGCTGAGTTCTCCAATAAGATACTTCTCCCTTTTAAAGAAGTAAACACACTTGCTGCAGGGCTGCCTGCAGATGTTCCTCTCTGGTAATCAGCTAATTATTCTCAGCCAATAACTACCCAGATAAATCAGGTGGAAGCCTTTCTATATTTCTATATTTCTATATTTTTATGTGTTCATGACTGAATCATGTCGATGATCTTTGATGACTGATGCTGGAGGTGTTTTATTTGCTGACAGAAGAGTGTAAAACATGTTACCGCGTGTTCGCAGAGGTGTCCAGCTGTGGGAAGACCTGTAAAGCTGATAGTGACCACCAGTGGCTGGGCGTCAGTCTGTCCAGACAACCTGGAGGACAATCAGAAGACGGACAAGTCCTGGTAATTCACACAGAGATGTCTTTCTGAAGAAGGCTGTTGTCATTGTCATTGTTATTGTTATTGTTATTACATAATAGGATTCAGTGAAATCTGTTGTGTTCGTGAGCCAAACCTGGGTCCCTGGGGTATCTGGGGTACCTGGGCTACCTGGGGTATCTGGGGTATCTGGGGTACCTGGGGTATCTGGGGTACCTTCGTACCTGGGCTGTCAGCTTAGTCACACAGGGGTCATTAAAAACTGAAACTAGTGAATAAAAGCATTGTTGTTCATCCTCTGAAACTAGTCCTCTACCGTTAATATCTTGAATCTTGGTTGACGTCTGGGTTCTGGACTGACACCAGTAAATATGAGGCCACTGAGTCCTGCATCTGGATCATAACTAGCAAGACCCTCCTGCTCATGAGTGACACAGTGATTCGCTTTTCTCACATATTGTTTTCTTGTTCAGGCGTGTGCTCACCGATGGAAGAACGTCTTCTACTCAGAGACAGACCATCAGAGCAACAAGCTGCCTAACGGAGTCTGCTACCTGTTCAGCAGCGACCTCACTTACTCCCATCCCATGATCCCCTGCTACAGAGGTACACACATGCTCTTCTGAATGCATGTGAGTGAATGTGGTGGTATCAGAACAGCAGCTGGACTGGTTTGGCCTTGCTAGGCCCGCTTTGGCTCCATGGTGGGAATGTAGCTCACAGATAAACATGCATGTGGACGTTCATTTACACGTATTCTCCCATAAACCTGTTTCTGAGAAGTCTCTGAACCTTTTAATTTGGGACTTTTGTACCAAAATCACTTTTTTTTTTCTTTTTGCAAAAAGTGTCTTTTGATATAATTTTGCAAAATTTCCAAGATCAAGACTTTTGTTTCCAACAACCAAGGCCTTCTTATCATCAATCACAAATGTCACAAAAAAACTTTATAACTGACTTTATAACTTAGAAAAAATATTTTGTTCAAAAATAACTTTTTGCAACATTCTGACATAAAAGTGTAACAGCTTTATATAGTTTCCACTTTTTGTCTTAAAATCACAACTTTTTGTTATTAAAGTTATTTTTTACAAAAGTCATGAGTTTTGACAAAAATTAAGAACTTATCGCTGTAAAATCTTATTGAAACGTTTACTAAGTCCCGACTTTCTGTCATCAACCAGCTGTTCTCCACCTCAGTTATTCCACTTTTTGATGTCAGAACTGAATCAAATGTTTCCTCAGAAATGTTCTAGGTAGAAGTTTGTGATTGTCTCTGCTCTCACAGACCAGATAAGGTAAACTGAGTTTGACATGTGTGTTAAAGGTTTATTTTGCCCTCAAAGTGACCTTTACATGAAATTACTAACAATAGGTGAACCGATGTGATTCAGAAGAACAGATGTTGAAGAAAACCAGTGAACAATAGTCTCTTTGCTTCATGAAACAGGATGGAGACAAACAACTGGTAGATGTTTTCAATGAAAGGCTGAGCTTTAATCCGGACCTGCGGCTGACATCCTGAATCCCGCGCGGGGCCGCTGGGCTGCGCGGGCTTTGGTTGGCAGCAGGCGTGTGCATGTGGAGGCAGCGGCGTGTGAAGAGTTGATTTGAGCGCTGTCTCTGGTGACAGACTGCTGTCTCCTTGGCGGCCGGCTTTAAATGGTTTCTCTGTCAGGCAGAATGGAGGGGATAAACTGCACTCTCCAATCCCCAGACCCATTTAGGGAGCAGATGAAAAGGCGGGCGGACAGCCTCTACATGTTCCCGCACTTTTATTCAGCGCCGGCCGGCTGATAAACAAAGCAGCAAATATCCACTGCATTTTTTGACAGCCACTTTTCACCTGTCACTCCGCATAAGGACGCCGCCTGTCCGCGGCCGTCAATCACGGGCAAGCCGGCCCCCGTCTCGCTCTGATGTCACTCTGATGGCACATTCATCCACATCAGCGGCTCAAAAATAATTATGGCATTATTTAGAACATGATTAAACGTTTCCGCGTGTATTGACTGGAGCCTCTGTGATTTATGCACGTGTTTAGTCAATAGTGGAGTTGAAATGATGTCATTAATTATGTATGGAGAGCCCCAGGCCTCCTCCTCCTCCTCCTCCTCTTCACATCGTGACAGATGTAAGAGCAGGAATCATCAGAGTTTGGGGAATTCTACACGCCCACATTCCATCTCCAGCTTCATCTTTCCCTTCTTTTTCTCTGTCTCCTGTCCCCCGTCTTTCTGCCAGTTAATCAACTTTAGCTTCATTCACCCTGAGAATTAACAGCTTTTTAAAAGCCACAAACATGCTCACACAGGTGAAACGTCCACGGTGGTTTCAGTTCAGGAATGGTGCTCAAAGGAAAACTCCACCGTAACGAGGTCGTCTTCCTATTTAGTATTTATTATTAATTCATTCCAGACATGTCAAAACCATTGTAAGAAACATAAAAATTCTATCCATCCATCCATCTTTAGTCACATGCGTGTCACTTAAGAAAAACTGGTACATTTAGTTACACGCATGTTTTTTCAAGTACCAATGAAGTGGTTTCATGTGTATAAATATGCATTCAAAGGTATTAAATCCTTTTATAACTGTGTGGATTTCTTTGTATCAGCTAACCTCTTTGATGTACAAGGCCATATCTCAGGAATGCCGCCTTTATAAATCTTTCACAGATCACTAATCCAGGTCACCTCGGGATTATCATTAATAAGGGACCATTGACGTTATCACTTCGGAACAAAATTATTATTATTTCTTTTTTTTTACTGGAATATAATTTATGACAGTAAAAACATAAAAGCTAATACTAAATTCAGAGTAAAAAGTCCTAGCTCTGACATGTCTGCCAGTTTTTAATAAGAAATATGAAACAGTGAGTATTTAATGAGTGAGTAATTACATCTTTTTTCATCCATCCATTTTTATCCATCAGTTAACTATCATTTGGTCTAAGTGGCTCATTCCTGCCTCTGAACTGTTACAGAGTATATTTGTAACTTTATATCTGTTATTTATATACTCCTTTATTTTTAGGTATATACACTATGTATTACACCCTGGGTCACATCATCACCATGACTACCCTTAAAGGGACAGTTATTCTTTATGTTCTCTATGTTGTAAGAATTTCCACTTGTTCCTGGACTTGATCATAATACATAAATAAAGAGGGTTTTTTTGTAGAAAACCAAATTTTGTTGTACAATTACAAACTTTGCCTTTTTTTCAATCAACAATCAAAACTTTTATGATACAATCACAAATATCACAGAACTTTTTAATTTAAAATGACAAATTTTACTGTAAAATACCAAATAATAGCAATATTACATCTTGTTTTCATAAAAAAGTGAATTTTGTCATAGAAGTTCAACAAAAATTACAACCCTGATCGTTAAATTAAGACTTTTGAACCAAAATCCCAAAATTTTCATGTGTAATCACAAATTTAAAAAAAACAAAACAACCAACACTTTTCAATCATACAATCAAAGTGACTTTTTAAATTTAAAAAATATTAGTTAAGCAAAAATCACAAGTTTCAACAAAAATGATCAATTTTTAGTTGTTCTATTGTTTCCTAAATCCTGACTTCTTACATGAACCAGCTGTTCTTCACCTCAGTTGTTCCACTTTTTGATGTTGGAACTGAATTAAACGTTTCCTCAAATGTTCTTTAGATGAGATGAAGAGGTGGACCAGATTTGACCTGCAGGCCTTGAATTAGGGCCTTTATTAGGTACACCTGTTCAATTGCTTAACACAAATGGCTAATCAGCCAATCACATGGCTGCAACTCAATGCACTCAGGCATGTAGAGGTGGTCAAAATAACTTGCTGAAGTTCAAACCGAGCATCAGAATGGAGGAAGAAGGGAGATTTTAGTGACTTTGAACGTGGCATGGTCGTTGGTGGGCTGGCTCGGTATTTCAGAAACTTCTGATCTACTGGGATTTTCATGCACGACCATCTCTGGGGTTTACAGAGAATGGTTTGAAAAAGAAAATATCCAGTTATGTGGATGAAAATGCCTTATTGATGTAAGAGGTCAGAGGAAAATGGGCAGACTGGTTCGAGATGACAGGAAGGCAACAGTAACTCAAAAAAAACCCCACTTGTTACAACCAAGGAATGCAGAATACCATCTCTGAACACCAGCGCCGTCCTGGCCAACCCGTGGGCCATTGGCCTATTTTGAGCCGGGACAATCTTTATTTATGGAATGCAGTTATGTAGAAAATTCATAACAGCACCAGCCCCTAAAGCACAGCGAGCAGCCCATTGGTTGTTTTTTTACACTGACACGTGGGCTGGCCAATGAAATGATTCAACCTTTCCACACCCCTTAGCCATTGCTGGTCAGTCAGAAGTAGTCTAGGCAGAACGTAAAGGGAGATTCAGGTATTCTACCTGCATTCTGATAATAAATGACATAGATGCAGGGGGAAAGTAAGCCGGTACGATCCAGTACTGCGTACCACTAAACGATTCAGTTGCGGTACAATACCAGGAAGATGGGAGAGCGGCCTCTGAGCCCAGCCGTTGAAATGTGTACCACACGCTTAATGTCTTTATGTTCATTGCAAAATGTCCAAATTAAACTCAGTAGGAGAGTAAGCAGTTGTGTTTTGTGTTGTTTATGATACAGAACAGTTCAGAAAAGAAATTCCTTATGAGCTAACGACCGGAGATTTTGTGCAGGCTACATGAGTGCGCATAATTCTGAAACGCAGCGGTTGCTATGGGGATCGGTGAGTTTTATTTAATGTACTGGAACGCTTTCCACAACTGGTCAAGAACACATGTAGAAAGGCCACTTGCACGGGGACAGGACGAACAATAAACTACAACGAAATTCCACACATTCTTGTGATTGGCTGAAACACTTCAACATGATTTAAATATCTGTCAGATATCATCTGCAGACATTTTAAATAAAAACAGAGAGAAACACTACAAAACAGTCAAAAATCTTTGTCAAAGCAAAAATGCAGAGAAAAATAACTTTTTTGTTCAAATGAAAAGACAGGAAGATGGGTTGCCACAGAAAATCAGAAAAACTACCAGCAAGGAAGCACGTTTATCAATGTTTCAGTTAAAATAAATAGTTTACCAGATTGTCAAGTGTTTTCAGTTCATGACTACTCCACAGGCCTACAGGTAGCCTACAGTAAAATACTGAAATGTTTTTATTTGTTTGGGTTTTGACTTTGCTGTTTTAAATTGCATGAAGTGAGAGAGAGATGAGGGTTTTGGTGATAGTACCAGCAAGAATTTAAAACTACTTTCACCCTGCATAGATGTGATTATAGACGACATGTAGGTCCAAGTAACTCTGTTGTAGCATAGACGTTGTTTATTAATATGCTGGATGGTCAGTCTGTCGCTGTAATTGGCCCGTGTGCATTAGTCCATGAACACTTCTTCTCAGCAAATGGTGAGATCGCCAGACATGATGACTTTTTTGGAGAGAAGTTTACAGTTTCATTAATTATATGCCTGTGTGACTTCGTGTGAACAACCAAGGGTTAGTGTTTTTTATTTGTTGGTAATGATGTCATAGCCACAACTCTCCCCGTTTCTTCACACCGCGTAGGGTTCTGCACGTGCTCAAAGCTGTACACTCTTTTTTAATGTGTCATCTTAGGGCAAATACACATATAGACTGTTTTTTGTTGTTGTTTTAATGCAGATTTATGGCTTAATTTTGAGGCTCCATGTTCCAGCTCCATGTTTACAAAAGACATTTTTACAATCTGATCTCTTTTTTTTGCCAGACATGACTTTGTGTGGACTAATATCAGATAGTTTGTTTTTTGTTTTTTTTTCTTTTGGCAACAGAGGAGGGGGTTCAATGGCGTACTGGCTAGAGACCTGGACCAGCAACCAGAGGGTCACCAGCTCAGTCCCCAGCCGGTACCAATGATGCGGGGGGGGGGAGCGCCTAACCAAGTGCCTGACCAAGTGCCTCCCCACGTCCACATCCATGGATGAGGTGCCCCTGAGCAAGGGCACCGCACCATGGCAGCCCACTGCTCTGGGTCGAGCAGCCCAGATGGCACACAGATTTATTTTAAGTTTGGTAGCAGCGTAGTTGGTGCGATTGGAATTCACCAACCAATAGTGGACTGCCATGGCCAAAAATGCCAGATGCCAGGGTCGTTTTTTTGTCCCGGTCCAGCCCTGCTGAACGCACAACACGTTGAACCTTGAAGAAGATGGGCAACAGCAGCAGAAGACCACACCGGTGCCACTCCTGTTAGCTCAGAACAGGAAACCGAGACTATTATTCACACAGTCTCACCAAAAGTGGAGATCAGAAGATTGGTAGAACGTTACCTGGTCTGATGAGGCTCGATTTCAGCTGTGAGACACTAGCTGCACTGAATTCCTGATGCTGGTGAGATGATGGCCTTCCTGATGATCATCTCTGGTTGTTCTGCATGAAACTGATTTATTTATTATTTGATTTGTTTCCTGTTTTTTTTATTATTTTATATATTCCTTACGCCTGCAGCTGAGGCTGATGCTGCATCTTCATCACCATGGCTGCAGTTTTTTTTTTTTCTTTAATGTGAGCACGGCCACGTGCACGGAGCTACGATGACCTGCCGCTGTGCACGCCATCATTCCTCCCTGTCAGAAGAGGAGGATGGGGAGGAGGGAGGGAGGGGGCGTTGTGAGCGCGTGATGTTGATGCTTCACAAACAGAATGATGTTTTGTGAAAGATGGCTGTTCCACTGGCTGCTCCCCCTCACGCCTGACTCGGGATATGAATGCGCTCCAGTAACTGTTAATTTCACTTTGCAGCGGTGATTTATGGGCCGGCGGAGAGCAGAGGCGCGCTCTAATTGAGATCAGAAAGGCTGTTTCTCACGCTGCGGCGCCGGCACCTTCCAGATGGGGCCCCATGATTAATGCATAATGAGCAAATAATCCATGAAATTAATAAAAAACTATTCTTCACATCGTCATGGAGAGAAGAATAAATACAAATGGGAATCAAAGTGTTTGTGTCATTCTTTTTTTTCTTCTCCTGAATGCATTTCTCTCTCTGCTCAGTTGACGGCAGAACAGCAGGCGGCAACAATCGATGAAGAGGAGCGGCATAATCAATCTGAGCCTGGACCGAGTGTCTCAGGAGCGGGGAGGAGGACGTCTGCGCACCATTAATGTCTTCCAGCCAGGACCTGAGTCCCTCACGTCTGACAGGACCCGGACCCGGACCCGACCCGGACCTGGCCTGAAGCAGGAGTCCAAACGGGACCAAAAATGGTGGGATGATGGTCCTCAGACCTGAGGTTCCAGTCTGACGGAATCTTTCTTTATTAATCCAGAAAATAATCCTGGATTTAAAAAATAAAACCGTTTCAAAAGAAACTGATATCAAAACTTGCAAGGAGTTAAATGACACTTATTTAAAATATAATGTAATATAATATATTATTATATAATATAATATAATATAATATAATATAATATAATATAATATAATATAATATAATATAATATAATATAATATAA
>JBAMYA010046836.1:0-10779 GCA_037176975.1 Arrhamphus sclerolepis | reverse complement strand
TTTGAGGCCTGGGGGACAAAAAAAATTTGGAGGGGGGGGGGAAAGGGGTGGGGTTGGCTGAAACAAAAAAAGGGGTGGGGGTTTCCCCCCCCCCCCCCCGCCCCAAACCAGTTCACCAGAGCTCCTGAGGTTGTATGACATCATCACAGGACGACAGAGTCAATGGTTGAGACTGAACTGGGACAGAGATCAAGGCTTATGCACACAGATACATGCTTCCAGATACACCACCTCTAAACTCACCGTCTTCGCTGTTGTCATGTTGTACATTATCTGAGTTTGTTGCATTTCTGTGCTGAGCCGTTTTTGTTTTTGTTGTTGTTGTTTTTTGGAATCTCAAACTGTGACTTATACCAGGCACAGTTTGGGATGCCTTTTTTTTTTTTTATCCCTCTTCTTCCCTCATGTTATCTTATCTATGGAAAAAGGAGTGCCGGGCATCTTATCTTATCTTATCTTATTTCTGCTTTAATATTGAGAAACAATCAGATGTCAACACTGTGACCTGTCTCTTCTGCAGGGGTTAAACTTAGACACAAGCACATCAGGCAAATGAGAGAGAGGCAAACTGGTAAGCTGTTGTTTGTAATGTCTAGAACAGGGCAAAATAAAGTTGTTATTCCTCTCATCTTCCCCCAGGTACATACATTTTTTATGGGAAGTCTTCTCGCTGTCTTCTGGCATCAAGGTTTTCTTTCTCACTCTTACACGTGTCAGTCACCCTGGCCCCATTTCACTGCGTTTGAAAGACAGAGGCTGCGTTCTTTGTGAATGAAGTGGGGTTGATCTGCAGGAAAACACAGCAGTCTGTTCTTCATGGTAGCTACTGACAGTGTTTATATGAAGCCAGCAAAAATTACTGCTTCTTTAAAGTGGGACCTTGTGAGAGGCAGAACACGCACCATTTCTCTTCCAGACTAATGATTTAGACTTGTAATCACTGTGTGACCAAGAACAGCTGTTTTGTTTTGTTTCTTTGTTTGTTTTTTCGGGGGGGGTATGCGTGAAGTGCATTTTGCTGTGGTCAAGCTGTTCTTGAGAAAATTAATGTGCAATGTACTGATAAATTAAAAACATTTTTGCTTTAATTTGAAATTTTAAAACAAAAATCACATTTTCTCTTTTTTTTTTCTTTTTTTTTTCCAGTGGTGTGAATATGGTTTGGCTGAAAATATGCTTATTGGGTGTCCATCAGTGTTCCAGATTCTTGGCAAATAGGACGTGTCTGTGGTGTAGTGAGCTTGTCCCAGATGATGCTGAATGGAGGTGGACCTTCCTGCCAGTCCTGGTGTCATCAAGCGTCCCACAAGTATGAACTGATGTTCATGGAAGTGTAACTTATAAATATGAATACATGGCTAAAGGGGGTGTTTAGATTTTTTGCTTTTATAGCTATGTTATAGTTCTAGAACCTCAACAATACACTTCCCCCCCCCATACAGTTCTCATGGATGTGAAATCTCACTACAGAGACCAGGCTATAAGTACGTTTGTAAGTATGTGCAAATGTTTTTATGTGTGTTATATGTTTGTCCACAGAGCCATGTTTTAGCTGCTGCCTCTTTGCCGGGACAATCGTGTGAAAATATTTTAAATCTCAGTGTCTGCTTCCTGCTTAAATAATGATTTCATTGATTGAATTTGCTGCAAAGTTAATCTTTATAACAGAGGTCAGTTGGGATTTGCTCTGATCTGGAGCAAGTATCTAGTGGTCAGTCAAAGAATTGCTATTTCTGTTCACCTTGGTTTGGCTTCAACCTAGAAGGGATTTTTTATTTATTTTATTTTTTTCAGTTGCTTGGAGCAAACAAGTCTCTAATGGAAATGTTTGGGCATAATGCATGTCACCACAACTGGCAAAAACAAAACACTGTATATGAACACAAACCCATTTTATTATCAAGCATAATGATGAAGAGGTGAAAACTGTGACTTGTTTTGCAGCCACAAGACCTGAATGCCGTGTATAAATTGAGCTGATCATGCACTCTAGTGTCTGTTTTGAAGAGGCAAATGTGAAATTGTCTCATTTCAATTCAGTTCTGTTCAGCTTCATTTACATAACATCAGTTACAATTAGGACATTAATCCAGTCAGCCCATGTGTCTCTTTACCTTCCAGGACTGATCTGACTTCAGTGTTGCATGACAAGCAATTGTACAGATATAGATTTAAAAAAAAAAAAAAACGATTAAGAATGACACCAAAGTCAAACATTTATAATTCAAGATGGTTTCCAATAGCATCTCTCCCAAATTGATTTTGTTAGCATTTGTTTCAAATATGCTGCGTTATTAAGTTAAATGTCACTTGTTGCTGATCTAAGGTTGTGCATATCTTATTATATGACATTTCTAGGGTCAGATTATTTAATTGCCTTGCGCTCTTCTTTATTTGTAAACAGCAGGGATGATGATGTTGTCATGAACTGACTGAAAAGTCACAATAAAAAAAGGAGATAAGTAAGTCAGTGGGACCAGTGGGCTGGCTCCACATGTATGGATGAGTGAGCAGCAGGGGTGAGCCAGTTGTGTGGCACAAACCAAAGCAAAGATATGAGGGAGAAAAGCTCCACTCCGCTGTGGGAGGAGCTTTATAGGGAAAGGAACTGGTGTTTCAAGCACTCCTATGATCTGCATCTCCAATTCTGCAGCATATAAGCAGAACAGGGGGGTTAGGATTAGGACAGACCAGATCACATCACATAAGCTGGTAGCGCAGTTGAACTCAGGCATCACTGATGTTAACAGTTAATGTTAACAATATACTGTCTTGGGTGCAGAGTTCTTAATACGAGCACATCCTACTTCCTTATCTTCTCCACTTTGCTTATCTTCATTTGGGGTCCCATTATGGATATTTCTTGGGCTTTGGAAAGCTATACACTAGATTCTTCATCATGTAAAAAAAAGAAGAAGAAAAACTCCATCGTCATGGTTACTTATCACATCAGATGATTTAAAAAAAAAAAAAAGAAGTCAAAATTAATAAAGAGTAAAATAAAAGAGCCACTGCAGCCTCAGCATAATGCAGTGTACTATTTTTAACAGGTGTTCAGCCTCGTGGTGATTAAGTTACATCCAGCTTTCCAAAATTTGTGAACAAAAGATTACTTATAAACTGGGAAGGAGCAACAAGATCAAACTTGGACACAAAATTTCAACATTGTGCTCATACAATAGCGTCTTTTTGCATCACAATATACTGTATAAAAGAAGGAAGCTTTTTAAACAAGTATTTTTAAAATACAAGCAGTAGTCGCAAAGACTTTTTGCTTTCTGCTGTGTTCATCTCATGCAGTTCTTGTTTGTCCCATCAAACAGCACCAAAAACAATACAAGAACTTTAATCATGGTACCTATGTCAGGTGAGCGTGACTGGACGCAGTTTTTAGCTATTTTCAGCGCATCACTAAGATTAGACGCTGTGATTAAAACACACACTAGAACCATTGAAGAGATTTTATCAACCACAAGACTGGGCCGAGTTTGGGCCGTATTCACTCTTCATGTTGTTCTGTGTGACAGAAAAATAATCTATTAAAATCATTTAGTGCACAGTTTTCTCATTCATTTTTATGATTATGCAATGTTAGAGGGGGATTTTTTTTTTCTCCTTAAAAATCAATGAATCTATGTGAGTAGTGATGACTGATGTCATACAGAGAAATCTTGATTTGTAGTCCTGGCATCTGCACTGAGATGAGAGTGTCTGATAATATTTTTGGACATTTTCTTTTTTTTTTTTTTTCTTTTTTTTGTTAATGGTTTAAATTAAGATGGCAGTCCGAATGATAACAAGCTGCAATGGTCACAGAGAAAGAAATCACTTCATTGCACAATCTTAGTGAGTTTTATTTGTGCATAACAAGATCTGCTGCAAATACAGCTATTTATTAATAATTGCAAAATAGTTGAGCTTTGGAAATCAGCTTTTACTCCTGGTAATTAACTCAAATTTTCAAATTTTTTTTTGTTTGGAAATGCGTGAAATAATTTTGATGTAACTGCTGAGCATCTGGATCTGGGCATACAAAATAAAGTCAGTGGAAAAGAGCATGAAGTTCCATTATTGATTTGTTCCATGATTGAAGCTTGTGTTATTTTTCATGCAGAATACCATCATAATTCCAACCAGCAATGCTCAGTTAAGCCTAAATTCAGGCCCCAATATTAATTCAGTATATCTCAAAAATAAAAAGAGAACTTAATTAATTTAAAAAGAAAAATACTCATCTCAGGGCCAAGTGAGCTTCAGACATTCAACTGTTAAAACTAAAGCAGAACTACCGAACTAAAGAAGAAAAGATACTTTGATACTTCAAAACTCAATATTAGAGAATGAACTGCTGGTTTTCGAATGACCGCAAACAGAATCTTCTATCACAGCTAGAGATCAGTTACGTACAGCATTGCTAGGGTCAAGATGTAGTCAGGATATGTCATTATTCCCACCCTCCAAGCCCTGAGAACATTAGCACATTCTTGAACTGGATGTCTCAGGCAGTAGGAACTTTTCTGTGCTCGGTCAGAGTTTGAAGTACCACATTCAAAATGGTGGATATCTGGTGAAAAACTGAAAAAGCTAAGGTCCTACACAACTACCTTGTCCAAACTGATAAACTAGTAATGACTAAGGAACCAGACAGTGTGGTCGCCAAACTAAGGAAGCAGCAGCGGTAAATGTAGCAAACAAAGGATGTATCATATCTGACATGGTTGATCTAATGAAAGGAAAGTAAATATGTTTTCCTGAAGTCAACAAAGTAGTTATGCTGAAAGTGAGAATATTTTCCATTCCCAATAGCCTTTTAAGGATTTTAAAGCAGAGCTTGTTGATCAGACAAACTATTTCTGCATTTTAATGTGTCTTCTTGATGCTAAGAGTCAACTCAGAGCATATCACATGAAAAGAAAAACAGGAGAAGCGCTGCAGCTGGAGGTCTTGCTACTACTCATATTTGGTTTAGCTGATGTCCCTTATTAAATCTTATCACACTCACATTGATTTCTCATTTCCAAGCTCTTACACAAACACCCACTCCCTTGTGCTTCCTGTTTAAACATGGAAAACATTCCTGTTTATGCAACCAGGCTTAAAGATTTCAAGGAAATACATTTCACATATTCCCTTTTAATACACATTAAAGTTACCCTCAGCATTAGGAAAACATGAGCATGAAGCAGCAGATACATCTAGTTAAAATTCACTCTTGCTATCTTTTTTTCTTTCTCTTGATCCTTTGCATGAAGGTCTTACGTACACAAGTCTGCACATAATAATCCAATACTGTTAAACCTATTTAACAGCCCAATCTCATATCTAACAGACACAACTATGTTGGTCCACAGCACAAACTGATATTTTACCATTAGGGCTCAAAAATATAAAATAACTTACACTCATCTAATGTAGTTACATTTTCAAGGCTTCCAAAAAGTTATATACCTATGCATAACATGCTATGTTTTGATTAAACACATTGTCAAAAATTGAAAAGTTTCTGCTTTTTTTTATACTTTAGAACTGGTACATGTGTAAATTTTGTTATTATATGAAAACATATGAAATTTTCAGAGAAGTGATACTGAAAACTAGAATGTTATAGTTCAAAATTTGCTCACATGGAACTGGGTTTCATTTCACCGGCCGTCATGCCAGAGAACCCAGTCTCTGTCCAGTTTAGCCCAAATGACCATTTCGTTTGACCTTGATTTGTCCAAAGTTTCCTATTTGTAGTGTTTAAGGGTATCTGTTTGGGAAAGTGTACTGTAATATAGTGTTGATATCAATGCTTTCAGCTGTTTTTATCATATAAGTAAGGGCTATTTATATCTGAGGATAGCATGGTTCCGCCTCATCGTAGTCCACCATGTCATAATCCTTCTGCCATGTTCCTAAAGTCATCTAGAAGGCGAACACCAAACATCAATCAAGGGCCTTCATGCAAATGGATTTCAAGGCAAAGAGATCCGATTCATTCTGCAAATTTGCTCTTGCACACTGCTGCTTTAACATGCCACAAGCTAAGAAGATAGAATTGGGTGTAGTTTCATGGGTGTCAAAGGTGCCCTCATATTTTTAAGCTCAATGTACTTACAAAGGTCCGAGGTGGTCTCAAAGCTTCAAACTTATTCCTTGTTTTGATATACTGTCACATTTGCTTCAGTCAAGGCCCTTCCAACTATTGATTGATGAGTTTCATCCCATATCAGCTACAAAACCAAGATGTTCATGTTGCAAAGCCTGGACCACATAAGTGTTGCATCAAAAAGTAACTATCCTTTTGTTTTGTGAATTAGATTCTATTAGTCTTTCTTTCTGCTTCTTCGATAATTGATATTTGAGTCTGTGTCCGTCTGTCTAAGGCTGAAGCTACATGTGTCAATGCTAGCAAGTTTGTTCTGTTCTGGCGGGTTTGTTCTATTCTAGCAGTCAGCCTTGGGTGCAACAAACTTTACGAACTGATTTGTACTTACTGCTGCTGCTGGCCTACTTTCTACCGCCTCTCTCAATCCCTTCCAGGCATGCACCCTCTATTCTGTAATAAACAATTATGATTTGAGTTGTGACTCCGAAATAGATTTTGTGTGAAGGAGCATGGACAAAGGAAGCTCTCATTAAGTTTGTTTTCTAAAAAGCTGAAAGGGGAATTGCATAAGTGAAAGTTGTACTTTCTGAATGACCCACTGGTGTTTCGTATTGTTTTGGTTTAGGTGGAAGTTAAGTGGAAGGCTGGTTGGAGAGAATGCCACCCCCTTTTTTGTTAGAAAGATGTGCTGGTTTGTAGAGTTGGAGCAGGAACACACTCCCTCTGAGCCATCCAGCCTCTTAGACAATTACAGATGATCTACTAAATATAGGCGTCAACTTTCCTCAGTGGGCTACACTCTAGATTATAGCATTGCTGACATCTCACTAGCTCAGAATGCACATAGCCTAGCTTAGCATTCATTTCCTTTAAGACTGGTAAGATGTCCGTAGCAGGCTCCTCTATATATGAAAGCGAAGATGTATAGAAGCGGTTTTGAGGCAGCTACATTCACTCTCCCTCCCTTAGATTACTAAGATGCCAGTAATGATGTGCTTTTGTACTTTCAAGCAATGCAAGCACATTTGCTAGAATACAGATGAGCAATTTCAATACCTTTTTTGTTCTTAAGACTGTCCGTGCACTGCATGTCTGTCAAATGTGAAGGAAGAACACAAGAAGGAAAATAATAGTGGTTTTTGCCACATGGACCAAAATCTATCATGTGATGTGATCAGGTGACACATGATCTCAGCAGCAGTCTTTGTATCTTACAAAGCAAACAGGGCTTAATAAGATGTGCCATCCCTCAATTGGAACAATTTTTTGTGGCTCTGTAAACTGCGAGGTTGCAAAGTAACTGAATTTGGGTCATAATTAAAAAGTGCATGGAGCCATGTGATCTGCTCTCCCCCATGCCTTTCATCTCATAATAGCATAGCAGTTTACTTCGAGCAAAGCTTCCACCACTGAATCGGGTCATTGATAAAGCTCGGCTGTGTTTTATGTGTTGTTTAAAGAGCGAGGAAAAGATAGTTTGGCATGGACAAAAAGAAAGTAATAAAGAGTTAAAGATTATACTCTGCCATCCACAAATGCAGGTTAAAGTCTTGTCATGCAAAGAAGAAAATATTGGCAAACCTGAACAAAAAACCTTTTGTTTGGGAAATGTCCATTACTGCCTATGGAATAGGCACCTTGCACATTTGGAAAGCAAACAGCAATACTGAAAGGTATATACAAGTTTTAGAGCAACATATGCTGTCATCCAGACAGTGTCTTTTTTTCATGACAAAAGCATTTCTCCAAAGAAGAATATGCTGAACGAGGCTGCCTGCAGTACCGACTTCACCTGACGGGAAAAAAGGTGCATCACAAAACAAAAAACAAACAAACAACGACAACTAAAAAAGAAGACTTGGGACAAAGAAGGAATAAGTACTGTTCATTTATTGTCAGCTAGATGAAGCAGGCTGGTTGTTGGTTAGTTTAACACTTCATCTTGAACTCTAAAGTTGATGGTTCTTTCACTCTTGTTTTGACAATTTTCTGACGAGCATATTCATTCATACACGCTCATGGAAAGTTGACTTTACTTCCCTCCACAGGCTGACTTGATCAGTCCTTTCGGTTTCAGCAAGCAAAACTGGTCATAAAAGGTAAATTTGCTTGAATAGAACACAATTCACATCCGGGGAATTCCACAAAAATCCCACACACTTGTGATTGACGTTCCAGTCATCTGTGTTACATAAAACCGCTGAGTTTCAGCTTTTTACATTATGTGGTGCAGTTAACATAAACAAGACCCAGGACTGTTGAGCAGTTTGAATCCTCCATCAAACAAAAATGGGAAATGTTTCTCTCATAAATTTCCAATAACTGGTCTTAGTTTACAGACTGGAATGTACTGTTCCCCATGTTAACACGTGCTGGTCACTTGTCTCATTTGCTGCATAAAACATTAACTGTGATGCTTCTCACCTTAGAACTGCTGTGATATTTCAGTGTATCGTTGGGGAGCACTGTGACTGTAGAGTTTTAACCTGGACCAAATAATCCACCTGTATGAGGAAATAAACTTTAACAATCAATGGGCCAAGGTCGTGACACAGAATATAAAGTGCTTTAATAGAGTGATCCAAACTCAAGGTAGGAAACTGTAGGAAATTAAATTGTCACACACGGGCAAAAGACACGACAAAGCAATGATGAGCATGAGGGGAATGCAAGTCTACATGCTGTGCTTCTCTGCCGTGATGGTTCTGTGACTTAATGTTACAGTGAAGTGTGAAAAAGTAGTTTTCATACTTTGCATGTTAAAATAAATCACCCCACCCACGGCTGCAGGTGGGGTGATTTATTTAAACATGCAGTACAAGTGGGAGAATCTATTTTAAGGCAAGCTGCTTTTTCTTTTAGGGGATCTCTTGTTTCCATCTTCCACTGTCTTCTACATCTTCCTCTGTCACAGCAACCGACCGCAATGAGAACTCCTTCCTCTTTCCCTTTTTCTCCTGCCTGGCAGCTCAATCCATGCATTATTCCACCAATGAGGTCACTATCCCTCCTCTTCATGTGTCCAAACCATCTTAATCTAGGCTCTCTTACATTATATCGAGCACATCTCAGTTACAGTTAAAGTAAGTTCAGGGCGTTCTGGCCAGACAGACGATCCGCTGGGTGGCAGTTGTGTGGAACGCTGCTGACAAGCTCCTCCATCCTCCCCATGCAGACTCTTTTTTCTTTCCTGTCACAACTGGTAATCCTTCTATTTGTGACAGCTTCAAGTAACACCATGAGACTGAAATACTATGTGCACTTTGACAAGATTATTTTGATTTTGATGTAGATAGTTTTATTTGTCACAAGTAAATGCTACTTAGAGTTATGTCACACTCCAAAATGTCTGGCTCTAATATATATCTAAATATCTAGTATCTATAAGATATTCAGATTACAGGGAACCACTTTACTCTGCACTAGTCGGTCTACTTTCTAATATGAGCTTCATGAGGATCTTGGATTGTTGTTTTTCTCATAGAGATCTACCACCTGCCATGTGGTAAGAAAGAAAAGATAGTTAGGTTTAGGAACACCACCTGCTCAGAATCTGGAAGTTATAACAACTTTTCTTGGTCCATCAACAAACATAAAAAGAAAAACCATAAAGACATTTTCAGTACCTGACCATTTTCACTTCACCACTGCTCCCAGTTACAACCTGAAGCCATTTATATCTGAAGATTTTGCATTGTGGATGGCAAACTACTTTCTTCTACATGCACACTAAGATGCTCTCCATGTTTCACGACGTGTGTTTCACAATCTGTTTCCTGGTTGTTGTTGTTGTTTTGGCTCCAGTGGCCTTGATTGACAGTAAGCATATAGGAGACCAGGGCAGAGAGAGAGGGACAAGGGTCTCAGGCCTGGAGTCAAACCTGTGACCGACGCAGGAGGACTGCAGCCTCTGTATATGCCTCTTACCACAGAGCTATCCAGCAGCCCAGGTTTTTTTTCTAGTGACTTGCTATGAGGGAGAAAATAAAAAGTCCACGAGGGCCACCACATGGTTTCTCTAAGTGAGTCAAGGCACAATGATAAATTATTATTTAACTTCTTTGTTTGCCTTTTTTCAAAAAGGACTGTTCCTTCATTGTCAAAGCTGTCCAAGCTAGTTTTTGTCTGGAGACTCACAGTGTTGTGGCTAACTGTTTAAAACACAAAGGTAATTGATTTCTGATTTTTTGATTTAACAAATCAGTATTAAAGTAAAGCATTACTCACAAATCCATACAGAGTCAGTCTCCCCAGGCTAACATGAGCAATCTTCTCAATTTTAGAAAGAAAAATATATCTTAAAAGGTAAAAATCCTTGTGTAGAAGACACTATGGGCCAGATTTATCAACATCCCAGTTTGCTTGTAGTAATTTGCACACCAATCCAGAATTTTGCCCCAGAGGTGGAACCATGGTTTGCATGTTATTGACTAAGAGTGATTGTGCAAATAGTGGCAGGTGCAAACGTGTTGGAGACGCTCTATTTAAATGAGAGTTTAGCGTGTTTTCTTTCTGTCCTGTACACCAGTGCTCCACCAGTACGATCCAGACCACAGAACCTGCTCTTCAGGATTCCAACAGTGTGCTCCTCAATATTCCTTTTGTGGCCTCGTTGTATCTTATTTCTCCGGCATGTGGTTCTCATATGTTTTTATTTTTCTCAAAAAACATGAATGAATATGACACAT
>JBAMYA010046835.1:0-10779 GCA_037176975.1 Arrhamphus sclerolepis | reverse complement strand
CTATCTATCTATCTATCTATCTATCTATCTATCTATCTATCTATCTATCTATCTATCTGTCTATCTATCTATCTATCCATACAAATACATATATAACATAAATATATATATATAATATAATAAAAACAATGACCCAAGAGAAGTCACTGAAAAGTATTTTCTGCTCAAACAAAAATAAAAAGTTGTATCATTTAACTAAACTATGGTCTTTGAAAACTTTAAGCATCCAACATCCATTAAATATTTCACAATCATGCAGAGTTCCTCTGTTTAACTAAATAATGTCCATTACTATGACTAACCACTGTCTCATTTTCTTTTTCCTGATATAGTAAATTAACTTTTGTGAATTGTAAAAGCTAATTTAGATAAGCCATGAAATCGGGGAGACATGGGTAAAATTGTCTTGCGTTCTGTGCCGCTCTGCAGTTGGGGGAATATTGACTGACGAAGGAGATCATCAGTTGCTGTTACATAATCTGAACCGGCCTTCTGACTGTGTATCAGTCTATCAGCACTTTCAATCTATGCTGTCTGAACCCAGATGGATTCTGGGAGATACTGAGTAGCAGCTCTGTCTGGTGCTGTTTCCAGACATGAAGCCACTTAACATCACCATCCCATGAGAATTTACATTGTGCACAGCGCTGTTATGAAGTCTCGTCACCTCGTGTTTGTTAGAGATTTCCAATTCTCCCCTCAAGTTCCCCTTCGCTTGTCAGCTAAACAAAAAAAATCAATTTCCTTCAATTGTAGATGTAGAAGGAGAACAATTAAACCAACACAGATGTCTCAACAACCTATTAAGAGATGAGCCGCAGCTGTTTCAGTTGGTAAAATCTAGTTTTGCATCTGTGTAAAAAGAAAAGTCTTACGACAGAAACATCATCTTCTGCTCAGCTAGAAAGGTGTCAGTTATCCACTTTCATCAGGATCAATTATGCCACGGTGTGACACCAGTCATTGCTGTTTCTTATTCAGAGAAAATCCAGAGGATTAATTATGCGTATTCGTCTTGTCATCACAGCTGCACTTGGCATGATGTCTCTGTGGAGTCTGATCATTTTTCTTTCCAAAAATATGAGAGACAGAAGCTGGTACATGTTTACCAGTAAGTAATTCAAAACTAAGTTTAAAAAAAGAGCAAACATTAATGTCAATCACTCTTATAATTTTATTTAGATGAATTCAAAATTATCCATATTTATTTAGTGTATTTTTTGTGGTTTTAGGTTTTGCAAAATACTTTGCCATGTTGTCTTCATTTACCAGTACGCACACATACTCACACATTAATTAAACATTCAACCTTCACTTTACGCTGCATCTCCCTGTACTCCTGTCTACTCTCTTCAGTCCTCTTAGTGTCCTACTTCTTCTTAGCTAACATCCTTCTACGCACAAACTCCTCCATTTCCTCTTTCCCTCACCATGTCTCCTTTTCTACTTTCCTATCGGCTTACACACCAAGTACTCTCTTGCCCGTCTCCCTGATCACAGCAGCTGTAGGGGGAGTACGCCACACGTTTGAGCTAAAAAGGCCTCCGTTGGCAGCTGGGCAGTGCGATGTAGATTGTGAAAGAGCCCATAAACAATAATGGAAAACAAAAGTAATGCTAGCCATCACAGTTGCACTTCATTTACAAACTGCGTAGCATGAATGAAGTCACATAACAATAGCGTAAGAGAAAAAATATGTTGTTGTGCCCATATACTTTTCAGCTATTCACTTCAGGTCAGTTGTCATGGAAACATGACACTTAGCCAAGACTGACTGTGACCAAGTGCTTATATCTGTCATGTGACTGACTTATTTGCAAAATTTGGTTTGGACTAGAGTGCAAACAATATTTGTGAATATGATCTGAACTGAGAATTGGAGCAATATAATCTAGTGCTCCCTGAGGGTCTAACATGAGTTGCACACCAACATAACGTGAAAACGACCTCAGTGTCACTGTCCCCTGTCTCCCCAGGATGGGATGTGCTGAAGCTCTGTTGGAGGTCAGAGAGATTTTTCTGACTTTTTCCTCTGCCAGGTGGTTCTAGCAAACCCTCACTATACATGTGTACTCTAAAAGCACTGAAGTCCTGCAGCAGAACAAAGGAGTTCCCTCTAGGAACATCTTTCAGTATCCCTGCTGAGAACGCTATGAAGGTCAGGCACTCTGACATGCTGTTCAGCACATCAAGTGGAAATAACAGTCAGAACAATGAGTCATATTTTTCCTTTCAAAAAGTACTAATGGCCATGTTACAGTGTGATAGCTCAGTTCAGAGATAAAATGTCAGGTGTGATACTTGCTGCAGCTGATTACGAGCTTCTGTTTCAGATGCTACAAGATGCTTTCTTTTATAGTTATAGTTATAGTTATGCCGATTAGAAAAATAACTTTGTGTTTTTATTTTGTCTTGTTAGTACAGTGTTGCTATTGATAATCCAAACTTTATGCTTTCAAACTTCCAGAGATATATATTAGAATACATCAAAGATAGCAATATAGAGGTCCAGCTCTTATTTCTTTGATAAGTTTGATAATTTCTACACTAGAAAAACACCTTTGATAACCACCCAGCAGTGTTTGGTAATCTTCATACCTCCACACAGGCTTTTGATGATCCTTAAATATATTGTGACTTTTTAGATGTGGAAATTAAATTTTACCTCACACACCCCCCGTGATGAGGGGGTATTCAGTGTAGTTTTTATTTTTTTTCTCGTCTAATTCTATGCTGACTTTTAATTGTTAAATCCTTCATTATATTCACCAATTAACCGCAGCATTCATTGTTTGCTGTTTGGTTCAGAATAAATCTTGTGTTAAAATCAGCAGTGTGGTTGAAAACATTGCTGACTGTCCCTGTGAACAAAACATACGCACAGCTCATCTGTGAGGCAGAAAACTGTGACAAATAACAGAGAGATTGAGCTTATGTCCATCCATCCTGACTACTGTGCTTCAGAAAAATAAAAACAAGCCCGGGCACAGTTTTGTCTCCGTATGATATCATGTTGTTGCGGCCAGAGCACAGAAGGGGGGGTGGGGGGTGGGGGGTGGTTGCATTTTATATCCTTCAGCATGGTAGATCTTTCAATCCCTGTTGGAATAAAAGCAGAGTGTGGCAATCATCTCCCTCATTTCTAACATAAAAGTCCAATCTTTTATCATTTCTTGAAACATAAACAGAGGAGGATGATAATAGCAATAAAGGGAAAAAAGCCAGACTCATCTGTTACTGTAGAAAAATACCTCCATCATCTGTAAGGTGTATCTACATTGTACATGTGCCCACCTACCCCTGATGCTTTAATAAAAGCTGTCCACACTTGAGCACTTCTTTGTTGAAATTCTTCTAGTCTTCTCAGAATGAGGAGTGATCGTAAGACGGAAGGATGACACAACTATTTCTAGATAATGACTAACGTATGAGTGAGTAACATACTGTAGAAAACAGACTAGTTATGGATGTGCCTGTGCATCCCTACGGGCTTATACAGTACGTATTTATGGGTGCAAATGCACTTTCTACTTAGAGCCTGACTAACTTTGGATTTATATTGCTAAAACAGACTACATTAAGGTGGAAGATCAAATGTTGATGTATATACTGTATTTCGAACAGTGTTAATATGGGGTCAGCTGAATGTCTATGTCCTCTGTTTCTTACACAGCACAAGAAATGATAACAATGGGAGATAAAGGCTGGGATGTGCATAAGCATTCATGCAGAAATTTTCTTATTAAAGAACTGTCGACACTATGGTAGGGTGTGTCTGCCCTTTGAATTGGGATCCACATTTCTAAAGACAGGACCTTATTGAGTTTGCTCATCAGCAGTTGAGGAAGGGGGATGAAAAAAAATAAAAACACCCCTACTATTTTCACAGGGTGTAAAAGTGAAGGAGACTTTATACAGGATGAGTGACCTTTAGTTCTTGGACAAAAACAAGACAGAATAAAAAGGCATATAAACACGGGGGGGTGGGGGTGGGCAAGGGTTTTGTTTTATATTACCAGCAGAGCAGTGATATATACTGCAAAACCAATGAAAGCCTACAATCTTGGTGGCCAGATTACAAAAAAAGTTATTTCTGTGTTCATTGTTGATTTTTGCAAAGTCTAATATAAAACCATTCAAAATAATTAATGTGATCACTGTGAGTATTAGTATTGGGCAAATAAAATCTCAGATGAACAACAACTACGTATATATACATATATATATACATATATGTGTGTGTGTGTGTATATATATATATATACATATATATATACATACATATACATATATATATATTCCCCCAGTATAACAAAAATAAGCCAAAAAGGAAAAATATTCATGTGGTAAATACAAAGTACTCCATTACTTACTTAGTTACAGTCAGGTGCTGCTATCAGCACCTTCAAGAACTCATCAACAGCAGTTGTTCAGCTATGAAAGTAGCTGTTTGGGCAGTTTGCTGGTCTGGAGCATTAAAGTGCATGTTAACACAATGTCAAGAGGGAAAGACATGAGCAATGGCCTTAGATAAGCAACTGTTTTTGCACATTTATCTGGAAATGGTGATAACATTTCCTACCTTCAGCATTCTGCAGTGAGAAGGATTATTTATAAGAGGCAATCAAGACAGGTGCTAATCTTCCCTGGAAGGGATGTCCCAGGAAATATACCTCAAGGCTATACCGTCCAATGCTCAGAGAAAAACAAAAAAACCCAGGAGTTACATCTCATACTTTACGGTGATAAATTCATGATAGATCAATTAGAAAAAGACTGAACAAGTACAGTTTCTTTGGAAGGGCTGCCATGGGAAAGACTCCTCTGTCCAAAAAAGTCATGGAGTCACAAATGAGGTTTACAAAACTGCATGTGAACAAACCACATGAAGGTTAGGGTTCTATAATAATGTCCTATGTTTGGTCTAAATGCCCAGTGGTATTTTGTCTTGAAAACCAAACGTAGTGCTTGAACAGAAACACCTCGTCCATTGTCAGGCATTTCAGTGAGGGGATGATGATTTGCAGCCACAGGACCTGGGTAACCATTGCAGTCACTGAATTGACCAATAACCTTTTTTGAGTATTCAAGAGACAGATTTAGGCCATCTGTCCAACAGCTAAAGTGTGACTGAAGCTGGGTCATACAACAGGATAATGATTTGTATCACACCAACAAGACGACATGGGAATGGCTGAGAAATGAGACTTTATCTCCCAAAGAGAGCACTGCCCTGCTTTGGGCTTTTGCAAAGCACCAAGCTGACTTGAAAACCCATATTGAAGAGATGAAGTTTGCTGTGAGGTGCTGGTGCTGGTCAGGTGTTGGTGCGCTCTGATACCACTGAACACCACCAGACTAGCTGCAAACAAACAAAGTCGTGGGCAGTAAAAAATAACAATGCAATGCCTTTACTCAAACCTTAAGAAATGCAATGCAGAGCCCAGGAAAATTAATTCCTCTTAGACACCACAACTACACTTTTAGTTCAAGTTTGAGCTCATATTTAGTTTTAGCATTCCCACCACGATGTGATAAAAATTCAAAAAGAATATGCTGCTGAAGGTGCCATAAGTGAATTTAATTTTTAAAAAACACACACAAAATGAAAAAAATCAGGCATTCTGCAGCCATTCATATAATCATAAATCATCCTCATCATTTCACACACTCTTCAGTGGCACCAAATCTTCATATTAACTTATGTTTTTGTTATGTCTTAATTAATACATTGTAAAAACTTTTCTGACCGTTGGGGGCTTTAATATAACTTCTAAATGATCTTGGTCACTTTAGGTTAACACACTGATACCAGTATATCTGCATCAAGCTAAAATGAACCAATATATTAACCCTGGTGATTTATCTCTCAGGCTCTGCCATCCTGGATTATAATTTTCAGGATATGAAATTTTGGAGAGTTATGACCTCACACACTGGACCCAGCTGTCACAGCAGGACCTGAAAGATTTCGCCCCCCAGATGTGAGTAACATAGTTTGTGCTGTTTCAAACCCTGACCTACAACTGAGACTCTCGTACTCTGAGTTTAGACCTTACTCTTCTTATTATAGACCTTATTTGTATGACCTCAGTCATCAGTTTCGATTCTTCTCAAAGTCTGACATCGGGCTGAGTACCATGGAGAGCCCCAATCAGTTGTCTTTGTTTTCAAGAGACCATGAAACCTGCCAGCCGTATGAAAACAAAACAAACAAAAAAAAATCCTTTTGTTTACAATATTTCCATTAATTGAGAAGAAAAATAACTGCATGAGCGGTGAACAATGCAAAAACTAATCCTTCTTAGGATTAGATGCATTTGGAGGGTGCAACTCTGAACATTTTCTCACTCCCAGACGCCTTTCTTGTCACTTTGGGTTTAAGCTATATTGATTTCAAGCCAAAATTAAACAAAGAGTAGGATGATTATGGATGAATTGTTTTGATAAAAGGTTAAAACACAAATGAGCCCTAATCATCTGTTCTTAGTTGAAAGCGAGTCATTCTTGATTGTGCTCTGAAACTGGCTTTTGCTGGGAGATAAAAAGCCATTTCTGCAGGTTTGGAGGTGGAGTGAGCCGTGTTCCTGAGGCACTACTCACCACCATCCTTCACTAGAACCTCCTTCTGGCATGTGTCCTGCACATTGACGGTGCAGTTGACGATGAACTCTGGCGTGGAGCAGTCGTGTGTCATCTCTTCACACTGGTAACACTGAATCTGAAGAGCCAGCCCTGCAACACATGCGTAGAGACTCATTCAGCTTTGTCTCACCATGTTACAGTCACCTCCACCCTCGGCCATAACACTTGCTTATTTGACATTTGCATTTTTCAGCATAAACACACACATAAATGGTGATTTTGAAAGTTTAATATAGAGTGAAATTAAGTTTTACTTTTTGAGAAATTTCTGACTTGACTTCTGCTCCAAACATTTCAAATCAATGCGACAGATATGCTCAGTCATTTAGCTGTGTGTGTCTTGCCCATGGCCCATTTATCTTAGCAGCTTGTTGTCACAAAATTTCATCATGCAATGCTTTGATAGCGCTGCCTGTTTCTGCTATGAAACTTATTTTACCCCTTTATCGAGTGTCCTCTGGAGTACTCATTTATATGGAAAGAAGAGTAAACAGCTTTCCACGAAGCACTAGAAATGCATGTAGGTCAGTATACAGCAACCAGCAATCATTTGGATTGATAAATCACAGACTATACTGGTCTGAGCATCCTCCAGTATTTTCAGAACTCACTAGTGAGGATACCATGCAGCACATTGACAAACCTCATTTTGATATTTTTTTAAATAAAAAAACAACAAAAACAAATAACCTCTGCTTGATTTTAGAAGGAAAAAGAATTAGTTTTTATGCACTTCTCTCCTCTGACAACAATATTTTCACATGTCAGAGCCTACAATCTTTCCCTGAAAATTCCTTTGAAAGACACAACAGCAGTGACTGAAGTTAGATTTGGGATAAAATCAACAATGAAGGACCATTTGAGCAACATAAAATGAAGAATAAAGCAAGCAAACAAACAAACAATAGTTTATGTCAAAAAACTATTTATATATTCTTTATTACAACCAAAAATGTGAACATTTAGAGCCGATTCTGGTATCCATGATCACTGTGGAACATCCTCTTCCTCATGGGGTATTGTCTGCTCCAGTAAAACAGTGTTTCCATCCAAATGGAGCTGTCACTGTTTCATGAATATGAAAATGATGTCATTCATATTCTATGGCCTCTCAGTCACCAGATGTCAACATGGCTGGACTCTGGGAGATATCTGGAACATGAATGACAGGACTGACAGGTGCGCTGCTGTTGTGGGTGTGATGAAAATGCTACTCATAACAATTGAAAAGGCTACGTTTTAATAAATACTAATATTGCACTCTGCATCAGAACCTGTGCATTTGATTATCATCATTACTGAAATGTTACTTTTGGATTCCATAAGCTTCATAGCCGGCTTAAAGCACATTAAATCGTTTAAATCACTGTAGAAAATCACTCAAAACAACAGCATGCATATTTTGGGTGTTTCAGTGGACATATAAGGGCTCAGTGTTTTTGATTTCCAGCCTTTTTCAGAACTTGCATGGATCGGTTTTTCTGCGCACAGCAGCGCACTGACAGACCTTCAGGAAACTGTGATACATAAAGGAGCAGCGCCGCTACTTTTATGTTAGTAAATTCAAAAGTGAGTGATTCATAATTCCACTGTGTGGAAATCAATAATCTACTCACATGGAAAGAGAGAGAGAAGAAAAGAAAAAAAAGCTAAATGGGCGCTGAGCCCACCTGCTTCACCAGTCACCAAAATTGCGCACCGCACCTTCTCTCCTGTTCACGAACGAGCGCCTTTGGGAACTTTGGGTGTCAAGATGAGAGATAAACCCACCTGAGCTGAAGAAAGACAGGAGCAAAGTTGAGACAGTTAACAGCCGCATCGTTCGCTTCAGTGATGAGTCGGATAGAAACAGATGTACGACGTCAGTTCAACGCCATATATAACGAGAACCAAAATCCAAAATCTGAGAACCAAAACCCTGGGGGGAAAAAAATCAAACCCCCAGAATCCGCAGCCAAGAAGTCAAACTCTGTAAATGAGAAGCAGTGTTCTTTCTGGGTTCTACTTTTCTTTTTCTGGCTGTCAGTTCTCTGAAGATTCTCGCTGGAGGAGGAGGGACACACATCCAGATGTGGAGGGTGGAAGGAGCTCATATGCTGCTTCACACCTCCGAGAAAGAAAAGAAAATGCAGTGTTGGTGTAGTTTCCCAGCATGCTCTAGGCAGTGGGTTTGTTACAGTGAGAGTTTGTTCATCATTGTTTATAATAAGTAGCCTATACAATCTGTTATTTTATATTGTTCACGCAAGTTATACATTTTTTTAAAAACTGCTGACCTTTTTGATGGAGTCAGGTTGTTCAGCACCATGAGTGAAAGTGCATCAATATCTGTAATTGATATATTTTAAATGATGGAGAATTATCACATTCTCCGTCTGTCTCTGAAGATAATTGTAGACTGCAATCTGTAACATCACTTGTAGCTTATCTGAAGAATGATTTGTAAGTTTATTTATTTGTTTTCAGAGTTACTACAGTTAAGGAAAACTAACAATGAAAAAAAAAATCTGTTAACTGAAATAAAAACTTAAGTTTTATCCATCTATCTATCTATCCATCTATGTATATGCATGCACACACACACACACACATAGACCTATAAATTAAAACTAAATGAAAACCAATATTAACTATGAAATGGAACAGTGGGTAATATTAACATAGTTTTCTTTTTTGTTTTGCATCCAGCCTGGAGGTGAGTACTTCAGGTCGTGATGTCATATATTCTCCATCAAATGAAATAATGGCACACTGGATTTCTGTAAATAGGGGAGATATTTAACCCAAAACTGACCCAGTGACATTTAGTTTTTAGTTAGTGACCCTGCCTCCAAGGCTTTTGTGAGCACATGTTCTCTGTGTCGCCTGCTGTCATCTGGTCATACTTCTCCAACTCCATCTCTCTGTTGGTGTGTAGTCATACTTAACTTTTAAATAAGGCGATGCTGATGTGAGATGAGATGGGTGAGATTCTGGTAATGATGTCGTCAGCTGATCAATTACAGACTTGCACTACCCGTAGTCTCTGTTGTTTTTGACGGACAGTTAAAAAGTTGGGGAGGTATCCGTCATCCGTCACAGAGGTGGTCGGAGAGGGTTTGCAACATCAGCGAGGGCTCTGCTTATCGAAGGATATGGAGAAGTATAAATTAAGATTAAGAAATCAGGCGACAACATCTCTTGAGCAACACATTTTTCTTAAAATCCACTCTTTTCTTATTATTTAATGATCATTTTTAAGATTGTTCCTTAAACATGCTACCTCCTCAAGGAAAGGCTTTTGTCTTAAAAATGAAATAGGAAATCTTTTTGACGTATGATGTATGATGGTATCCATTTCTTAATCTTTAACATTTAACTTTTCTAATTACTTGAAGTAAAGCTTAAAGGATTTTTGTGATAGGTAACATTCTTTCATCCTCGATTTTATTTCTTTATCTGTAAAAGTCAACACCTTAAAAAGTAAAACTAAACTAAAACTACTAAAACCAATTTTCAAAGCTAGGACTACAGATGTGTTTGTTAAACTAAAACTAAACTGAAATAATCAAACAAACTGATAAACAAAATAAAAACTGTTTTAAAAAATACAAAACCACTCCGTTCCTTATATCAGGGATGTCAAACTATTTCATCACCATCACCATGGTTACCATAAAAAGGTCTGGTTGTTCTTTATTTTCTCACCCAGATATGTTGTCAGAATTCCTGCTAGTTTCTGGACAAAAGTGACAATTTCTTCAAGTATAAGTGCAAGTAAATAAATAAACAAATATGGACTGTTTCTGTAAAATTGCATTTCTTTTGTAAAATTTAGAATTTTGAAACATCAAGACTTAAAACAAACAAACAAAAAAAAACAACCAATACTTTTTTTTTTTACCGTACAATCACAGTTGTCAAAAAAGTTGTCTTTTTAACTTAAAATTTGGATTTTTTTGTTGGAAAATTTGCTTTTTTGCAACATTTTCACATATATTACAACAGTTATAAACTTCATAATTTTGTATAATTTTAACTTTTTGTCAGAATATCACACACACAAATACATATACACATAGGTGTGTATACACATGTATATACATATATGTATATATAATATATATATACACATATATGTCTATATACATATAG